>MU839586.1:0-29116 GCA_030685255.1 Podospora conica
AGCATGTGATCGATTATGACGATAAGACCTTGATTGCCAGAGGTCGTAAGTTCGAATCGCACTGCGCGCACTAAGATAAATCTTATTATTATAGAATCGATCAGCTTATTTACAAGGTCTACCCCAAAGTCCAACCAGACTACCGTCGCGGCGTCGCACAGCTTCCGTAGCGAGGCCTCGCTCTTCGGCAGATCTGCGAGCTCCGGATACTGCTCGATAATCCTCTCTTTAAGTAAGTGCTATAGATTCTCGATAGGGTTTAGGTCAGGCGAATAAGGCGGCCACTCCAGAACTACGTACCCCTCCTCCGCGAAGAACTCTCGCAATAACCGCGAGGTGTGGATGGGCGCGTTGTCTTGCATGAAGATGGTGTCTGGTTCCATTAACCGTGGGAGCTCTTCTTCGAGGATTTCCTTGTATACTCGGGCCGTGACGCCGCCTCTTTTCGCGTCGGGGTCCCCGTAGCAGAGGACGAGGTTACTTAACACGCCGTACCGAATTGCGCCCTAGAATATCTGCGAGTGTCGCGACTTTTTGTAACGGGCTTGTACGTATTTGGGATCGATCGCGAGGGAACCTGGTTTGGAAAGAAATGGTTAGAAATTGGGTGAGAAAACGCGGGTTAAAGTTAGGGTGTCCATTCCGGCTGAACAGACCTTTAGGACGGAAAACCCACTTCCTCCTTGCGTTGCCGCCACGCTCGATTGTCGACTCGTCTGTAAATAAAACACGGCGCTAATAGTTGATGTCGTGATCCCCGTGTTCGATGGACCAGGCGTGCCGGTTGGCAGCGTGTTGTATGCTGAGATATGGCCGTGTTGCCGCGAGGGAGTGGGAGATCTTCTCCTTGAGGAGGAAGCGAGTTAGAGTCGACCGTGACACGTGCGCGCAGGTCAAGCGGCGTAAGGTTTCGATTTGGACGAAGGGGTCTTTGGCCACTTTACGTAATATAAGGCGTTTATCGCGTTCCGTGAGCTTGGGTGGCCTGTTACGGCCGGGGCGAGAGATTCCGTAGTCCTGGTGTTTGAAGCGTTTGACGACCCCGCGAACGTGTACCTCTTCTACGCCCTCGTGGACCGCCACGGCGCGTGCTGATAGGCCCACATTGTATAGCGCTGCAATCCGGTTGCGCCGGCGAGGTGTAGAATGCTTGAATTTAGCCTTTTTGACTGGGCTGGCGATGAGGGGGGCCATTTGAAGATGTGGTGTTGATTTTGGTGTTGTGGAAAAAGAAGGCGGGGGAGCGGGGTTGGGCGTTTTTTTTGGGCGCCCACTGTATGTAGATACTATATACAAGTTGGTATAGTAGAGTATGTAATCGATTATGACGATAAGACCTTAATTGCTAGAGGTCGTAAGTTTAAATCGTACTGCGCGTACTAAGATAAATCTTATTATTATACTTTACTCCGGCTTGCTACTTAACTACGATTAACCCTACTTAGCCGGAGGCTTTACTCCGACTTATATAAAGGATATACCTTGTAAAAAGTAAGTAGGATTAACCTTGTAATAATTAACTAGGGTTATCCTTATAAATAGTAATAGGGATTATCCTTGTAATAAACTTAGGATATCCTCTTATCATTATAGTTACGTTACAAGTTAAGTTAGTCTTTTCCAAGTTAAGTTACCCTTTTAACTTTTACTAAGCGAGTTAAGTTACGGCCTAACTTTTAACTTACTAAGAAAGGTTAAGTTATAACTTAACTTAGAAAAGTCTAACTTAACTTAACTTATAAATTTTAATTCGTAACTATTTTACCCACCCTGTATATACGTAGCTTAGTAAAAAGCATAGAACTTATAGTTATATATAAAAGTAGTAAGATTAATCTAGCCGATCTATTAATTAAAATAATTAAGATACGGTAATTTACTGATTTTGAAACATAATTAGGCTTAGTAGAAAGAAAGAAACGTTAAAACCCTTTTATTCTATCTACTTTAAAGGCTTAATAAATCAGATAGCTATAAAAATAAATAAATATAGAAAAGAAGAGCGAAGAGCTTATTAGTACAAAGGTTAAGTTAAGATAATATTATCTAGCTTACGGGGAATATCTAATAATAGGAGGATATCCTAACGTTATTATATAGATAATCCCTATTACTACTTACAAGGATAACCCTAGTAAATTATTATTAGGTTAATCCTACTTATTATTTATAAGGTATATCCTTTATATATGCCGGAACGAAGCCTTCGGCTAAGCAGGGTTAACCGTAGTTAAATAGTAAGGCCGGAGGAAAGCCTCCGGGAAACTATAGTTAATCGTAGTAAGTAGTAAAGTAGAAAAGTAGTAAGTTACGGACTGTAATAGCTAGAAAGAGCAAGGAATAACGTAACTTTATTATTCCGATTAATCTGGCTACCCTGGAGAATAGGGGCTTGTATTATAGACAGCCCCTGTCTATATATATAAAACTAAACTCTAAGGATAAAGATAGGATTTCTTTTCCTCCTTAACGAATTTAATTATTATCTTTAACTCCTTACACCTTGTTAACTTTAGTAATTATACTACGTACCTTATCCTGTATTACAGTATTTACCTTTTCTTCGCTAACTGCTTCCAGATACTAGTTTATAAACTTTTAATTCACTAAGAGATTTATCGTAGTTATATATATAGAATAACCCTGTATTATTATTAATTTAAATAGTCTACGCTTACTAAAAACTAATAACTTACTTAACCTCGAAAGTAGTAAAGTTAACTTAGAATATATACTTTATAATACTAGTTAAAGGTTAAACTAATACTTTAAAGTATATAGTAGGAGTTTTAACTATATTTAAACTAACCTAAGAAGAACGAAAATTATATTAAGGAATTAATAATGTTACTTTCTTATATATATTTAATCTAGTAAAGCATTGTAAAATTAAACCCCCCTAATATTTAAAATTATATCTAAAACAAATAAGACTAAGTATATTAGAATTAACGTTATCGATTCCCTCTTTCAGCGATGTCATATCGGTAGTAGAAAGCCGGCGCTACCGATAATAGGGATAAAGGCGCGGAACGCGGTCCCGACTATAGGTTAGCCGATAACTAATATGCGAACGCGGTACATACGACGAGATAGTAATAGAGCTATATGACTCCGTTATAAAGGAGGAATATAATTAGCGAGATAAAGAAGTTAGCGAGGAAGGATACTAGATTAAAGATATTATTAGAAAGGTTCGTTAATATAATAGAAAAAGAGATATTACTTAAAGTAATTTAGAAGGCTAATAACCTTTTCGGATACTTTTATAGTAATATATTATAAACTAGTGCCTGGAACTAGTTGGCACAGAAGGGTAATTACTAAAGTATAGAAGGGTAAGCGCTGTAATACAGTATAAGGAGCGTAGTATAGTTACTAAAGTAAATAAGGTGTAAGGGGTTAAAGATAATAGTTAAATTCGTTAAGGAGAAAAAGAAATCTTATCTCCCTCTGTAGGGTCTAGCGTATAATAAATATTATTAAAATACTATAATAATAAGATTTATCTTAGTACGCGTAGGACGATTCGAACTTACGACCTCTAGTAATTAAGGTCTTATCGTTATAATCCATTACATGCTCTACTATACTAACTTATATATAGTATCTATATACGTAATAGTGCCCTATAGGCAGCTACATAATAGTCGTAACACTTATCGTACGACTAGTCAGTAAATAACTACTTAATTATAAGAACTATATACAGATTACGTAACTACGTATAAGGCGATCGTAAGGCAATTACGTAACTACGTCGCAACTACGTAATCGCCTACGAGTACGTAATTTAGTCTCCGCGCCTTAGGCAGCGAATTCAAAGGCCTGGGAACGAGTATAAGAATAGCTCTCCCCCTTAAGTAGAAAAGTTTTAGATTAATCTATCATCTAATATAATTACAACTTTCCACTCTATCTTCCTTAGTACTTATCAAGTGCCCTACCTTTCTTATCTCGGACCCACTTTAATAGACCTACTTTTCTTTACCGCCTACCTTTTGCCTCCGCCTCCGTACTCTGCTTCCAAGTACGACTTTTGAAATACGTTACTAAATCGTTAAAAATAATAAAGATAAACTAGATATAACGTTAGAGAATAGCGAAAGGTATAAAATTATTATAGTACAAGAACCTTTACTGGACGTAAGAACGAAAGTCTTATAGTATTTAAAAGGGAGAAGATATAATATAGTTTTCTTTAAAGGAAGAACCCCGATATATATTAGTAAAGGAATAAATAGAAAAATAAAGATAGTAAAGGGAGGGATAAACTAAGCGGTAGTAACGATAGGGGAAGGAGTAAAGGTAAGAGCAATTTATTCGATTAATTTAGAATAGTATAAAAGAAATATATAAATATAGCTACTTAACGATTTATTAAAATGGAATTAAATGAAAGAAATATATTTTCTAAGGATATAAATATATACTATTCGATATAAGATATGATGGATAGGGTAATACTTACGGTAATATACCTACTTTAACTCGTAGATATATAAAACCTCGATCTATATATATTAAAGGGTAAACCGATAAAGAGGGGAAGCAGGGCCGGAAAAAGAGACGGAATAATAGATTATATTTACGTAATATAAGAAGTAAAGGTTATTTAGAACGGCGCAGAGGGATATATAAAGTTAAACTATACTGTATAAGTAGCTATAATATTCGGGACGTATACGCCTTAAATACAGGTGTATAATAAAGTAAGGGGATATAGCTAGGTAAAAAACCTTTTTCTAAAGGTAACGATAAGGATAAGACTAATTAGTATACTAAATAGAATAAATATAATAAAGGGATTAAAGGGGGTAGTAAGAAAGTTAAAATAGGAATTATAACAGATCGCGGACGACTCGGTCCTACGAAGGAAGAATAATAAGGGAAGTTAGGTAATATAGTAAATATAGTAGATTAAGGTAACGCTTAAGAAAATAAGGAAAGTAGGATGGAAACAACGAAGATATAAAGTAAAGAGCGCCTTAAAGGAAAGGAAGAAGGTAAAAGTAAGGAGCGACCGACTAATAGTAACGGTAAAGAGAAGTACGTAAAGGAATATATTCCATATTATAAGAAAGCGAATAAACTTAAAAGAAATATAAAATATCGGGAGATTAGTTAAGTTATAAAACTATTAGAAGCTAAATCCCTTAGTACTACTAAGTTTAAAGATAATACCGAATAGTCCATAAAACGTATAGATATATACGTAAAAGGTAGAAATACTCGGTAAGCAATTTCTATTTAAAGTAGATATATATATATATAGTATACTTAACTAAAACTAGCCGGCGTCGTTATTTAGGGAAACTATTAATCTTAACTAGGATAATACTAAGGACGAAATTAAAGATACCTTTACAGGGCTTAGGAATAATAAGGCTTTATAGTATTAAACGGCTTATCGAATAAATATTTTTAGGGATACGGCTAAAAGAAGTACCTAGTATAAGATTTAACCGTAATAACTAAGGCGAGTTTCGAGTTTAGATACCTCCTAAAAGATTAATAAATAATACTAGTAAACGTACTTAAGAAGCCGGGGAAAGTAATCGAAGATTAATAGAAAGCGGGATTATACCGACCGATTATATTACTTAATATAGTCGATAAGGTAATCGAGACGTTAATAGGATTATACCTAACCGACGTAGTAAAGAAGGTAGAAAAACGCTTACTATTTTAAATAGGATTCCGAAAGTATAAATCGATAGATATTATAATTAGGGGAGTAGAAAACGTAGTTTATAAGGCTGAAAAATAAAGGAAGATCGTATCGTTATTATAGCTAGATATAACTAATAGATTCGATAAGGTGTACTAAACCTAGCTATTTTATACACTCCGGGAGTAGGGATTCGAAAAGAAGTTAATCGATAAACTAAAAAACTACTTTACGGTAAAAAAGGGTTAACATCGGTTTTACGGTAAGATAGCCTTCGAATGGTTCGTTATATAAGGAACGTAATAAAGATTACCACTCTCGCTAATCCTATGTATATGCTTTGTTATATTACTATACGAATAACTTAAATCGATAACAGGTGTATTAGTAGTAAAGTACGCCGATAATATAAATTTACTAACGATAATATATAATATAAAAACGATATATAGCAGATTAAAGTCGTATAGAAAATATATAACGACTAGGCGAAGAAGGTAAGGATAACTTATAACCCGAAGGAAAGTAAATTATAAACTAGTGCCTGGAAGTAATTGGCACAGAAGGGGTGATCTCTGAAGTACAGAAGGGTAAGCGCTGTAATACAGCATAAGGTGCGCAGTGTAAACAAGCTGTAAGGGGTTAAAGATAATAATTAAATTCGTTAAGGAGGAAAAGAAATCCTATCTCCCTCCGTAGGGTCTAATGCTATATATATAAAGGGGGCCGCCTGTAATAAAGGGCCCCCTATCCTCTAGGGGTGGCTAGATTAATCGTAGTAGTACAATAGCGTGCTTCTAGCTGTTTCTAGCTGTTATAAGCTGTTATACTCCGTAACTCGCCA
Organism: Podospora conica; assembly: GCA_030685255.1. Lineage (NCBI taxonomy): Eukaryota > Fungi > Ascomycota > Sordariomycetes > Sordariales > Podosporaceae > Podospora > Podospora conica. Next base: position 6,516 of record MU839586.1, read on the forward strand.
CTTACTACTTACTACGTTTAACCTTGCTTGCGCGGAGGCTTTCCTCCGGCCTTGCCACTTGGCTACGATTAACCCTCCTTAGCCGGAGGCCTTGCTCCGACTTGTATAAAGGATATACCTTGTAAAGAGTAAGTAGGACTAACCCTGTAATAATGAACCAGGGTTAACCTTATAAGTAGTAACAGGGATTATCCTTATAATAACCTTAGGATATCCTCTTATTATTATATACCCCCCTTAAGCTGGATAATATTTTATTATCTTAGCTTAACTTTGTAATAATACGCCCTTCGCTTTTCTTTTCTTAATTAATTAATTATACGGCTATCTGATTTATTAAGCCTTTAAAGTAGATATAATAAGAGGCTTTTAATGTTATTCTTTTTCCACTAATCCTAATCGTTTACAAAAATCAGTAAATTACCGTATTTCTACTCCTTTAGTAAATGGATCAGCTAGATTAGTCTTCCTACTTATATATATAACTATTAATTCTTTATTTTCTACTTAGCTGCGAATATAGTAATAAGAGATTTCTATATACTTAGTCCTTTTATAAAATACTAGATTTTCAGCTAAGGCTCTAGCTGATTCGCTATTAGTTACTAAGACTAGTAATTTAATAGAACATTTTAGATTTTATAATTTAATTATAGTATTTATTAGGCTATATATAAGATACTATAATTCTTTTCCAGCATCTCGTATATTTTAATATTCGGCTTTAGTACTACTAAGTGCTTCAGGTTTTTGTAAAGTAGTATACTAACTAACAGTATTTCTAAATAAGAAGAATATGTAGGTAGTAGTACTACGCCGCGCGATTAAATCATCTATTCAGGCGGTATCTATATATCCAAAAATTCCAGGAATAGGAATAGGAATATCTATTATTATTTTAACGGCTTTATAGGATAACCCGTATAGTGATTTATAATTTAAATATCCCTAGATACGATCTAAGGCTTTCCAGTAGTCTTTTCCTAGATTAGAGGTAAATCTTAAACAGTAATTCACTACGAAATTAATATCTAGGCGTATATTTAATACTAAGTATAGTAATCCGCCTATTTATTATTAGTATAGTGTAATCTCTTTATTTCAAGCCTTATCTATAGATTTCTGTAGTTTTAGACTAGTCTCTGACGGAGTAGAATATTTATATATAGTATCCTTATTTAATCTATTTAGTAGTATTTATGTATACTTATTTTAATATATGGTAATACTTTTTACTTTATGTATTTCGAATTTAAGGCCTAGAAAGGTACTAGGTTTACCTAAGTCCTAGACTTTTATAGTTTTACTTATTTCTTCCATTACTTCTAGTATTTTATTTTCATCTAGCCCTATAACGATTATATCGTCTATGTAGTAAAGTAGGAAGATAGAGTATTTAGGGTGTAAAAAGTAACTATTATTATATAGGAATACTATAAAGCCTACCTTAGCTACGGCTTCCTTTAAGTGTTTATACCAGATTCTAGGTAATTATTTTAGACCGTAAAGTGCCTTATTTAATTTATAGTATAGGTCTTTTCCTTTTTTAAAACTAGTAGGTTATTATATTTAGATTTCTATATCTATTAAGGCGTACATAAAGGCGTTTTTAACGTCGTATTATAGGAAAGACTAGTTTAAGGATAAGGTAATAATAAAGATTATTCTATAGGTTTCTGGTCTAACAGTAGTACTATAGATATCGATATAATCGATTCCTAGGGCTTAGTTAAATCCTTAGGCGACCTATCTAACCTTATACTTACTTTTATTTAATAAATTAGAGTATTTCTTAACGTATACCTAGCGGCGTCCCAGGGCTTTAAAGCTTGGTTGTAACTTACTTAAAGTCTACGTCCCTTAACTTTCCAATTCTGTAACCTTTACGGCTATATAATTAAGCTACTCTTCTTTTTCTGGACTATTAATTACTTATTTATAAGTCTTTAGTTCCAAATATATATCTTTTACTAATTTAATATAGTATAAGTCTTTACTTAATTTATCTATATTATCCTCGTATTGCTAGTATCTCCTATATAGAGTATAACGAGGAATAATTATATTTGGACGTAGTTTATTATTATTAGTTACTACCGGAGAGCTAACCGCTGGAATAGTATTAGTATTTAATTCCGAAGTATTATTATCTTCTTCTTCCGGATAGTCTTACTCTATAGAGCGTTCCAGACTTTAAGGTATAGAACTAATAGGTTGTAAATATACTAAATCCTTATTAGTTTCTACGTTATCTTGTAATTCTATCTCTATAGTATTATTAGTATTTACTTTTTGGAAGTTATTATCCTTATAGTTAAAAGGATTCTTAGGTGCTAGAAACTTGTTTTCTAATATCTTTAAGTCTCTAACCTAGATTGGTCTATTCTTTTCTAAATCCCAGATACTATAATTCGCATCGATAGTTCCGTATCCTATTAGGACTTCTATCATACCTCTTTAATCTAGTTTACTAGATACTGGCTTTCGTTTAAAATAAACTAGAATTCTAAAGGTTCTAATATTATTAATATTTGGCTTTACTTTATATTTCTGTTCGTACGGAGTTTTATAATTTAGTTAACTATACGGAGTTCTATTATATAGATATATGACCGCTAGTACTACTTCCCCCTATAAATACTGCGGGAGATTAGCGTTAATTAATACAGCTCGAACTTTATTTAATATACTTCGATTAATTCTTTCTACTTCGCCGTTTTGTTAACTAGTATACGGTAAAGAGGTTTGGTAGATTATTCCAGCCTTATCGAGTTTAGCTTTCAACCTTTTATTAATAAATTCACCGCCTTTATCGCTAACGAAGATCTTTATTTTATTATTGTTAGTTGCTTGATTTTCAGCTTTAGCCTTAAATCGATTAAAAGCGTTATAGCCTTCGTCTTTTGTATTTAATAATTCTACTTCTAGAGATTTGGTTTCTGAATCTAGAAAAGTAATAATATATTTCTTTTTATCGTAAGTAGGTGGTTTAATTAGACCACAGAGATCAGATCTTACTTTAGTAAGATATTCTTTCTTTATTCTTTCTAGTATATTAGATATCTTATTAATACTTTGTTTTAAAATTACCTTTAAATACGTAGCGTATTCCTTAATATTCTTACCTTCTGAATCTAATAGTTTCAATAAAGTATTTCTAATATAATTATTTTTTAAATTCGATATAACTACTTTCTGAGTAATAAAAGCAGTAGTAGTATTAGCCTCTTACGGCTTACTTATATCTTGTTAGCTTTGTTTAAAAGGATTACTATTCGTAGAGAATCTTAAAGCCTTAATTGCTTTTTCACTAATATAATCAAATCGTTAATATAAGTGACAATCTAACTTATTTGTCACTATAGATACTCTTAAGACTTATTTATTAGTATGTAATATCTTCTTTTAGGTAGTATTTTACGTAGTCTTATTAACTACCTCTACTAGAAGCTGGTATAATTTTCCTAAGATAGTTCCACTAGTAATTAAAGATCCTAAATAGTTATCTCTAGTTTTAGTAAATAAGGAAACTCCCTTTTCATCGAATAAAGAGTAAAATCCTAGATTTACCTAGTTAATAAGGTTAATCCCTATTTCTGGTATATAAAAGTAGTTATTTAAAGTTAAGTACTGCTCAGTATCTTTAAATTTAATTATTACATTTCTAATTCCTTAGATAGTAATAGTTTTTGTATTCCCCTAGCTAACTTATTTTTTCGGAGTTACGGAAAGAACTAAAATCACTTTTATTACAAACTATATATATTTCTGTAGTAGTATCCAAGATCCTACTATTATAATCTAGTTTAGTATAGTAGATCTGCCTTACTTTCTCTATTCTTCCTATTACTCCTTAGATATTAGTTAGCTTTTTAATTATATAAAGGGTATTTAAAGTTAATACCTTAGGATCTCCGAATAAATCGATTTCTTCGTTTGGATCTATGTCTAGCTCTATAGCTTTACTAGTAGAGTTATTCGTAGGCTCTGGATTAGGTAGTTCTAGTACTGGATTTTCCTTGTTATCTAAGGCTTTTAGAATTACCTTTTCGCGTTACTCGCGAGCCTTATTCTCTCGTACTAGCTGAATCTTAGTAGATTCTTCGGCCTTTTTATTCTTTAAGGTTTAGATTAGACTACCGTTACCGTCTTTGCCGAATAAATTCCAGTAGTCTTCCGTACTATAAGTAGGTTTATTATAGAACTTATAGTACTACCCTTTAGTCTTTTTCCAGGGCTTTTTAACGCTTTTAGTAGTATAGCTACTAGGGTATACGTTATTACGTACTATATTAGCCTAAGTCTTACTTATAACGGATTCCTCGCCCTTAGTCTTAAGGTCTTTGTCTAAGACTTCGTTTAATAACTCTTTTAGCGTATAGCCGGATTTACTATAGCTTAGCTACGTTAGTAAGGTTTAACTAAAAGGCCTAAATCGCTTTCGAAGGCGCTTTCTAACTAGTTCGATAGTTACTACCTTTAGTATTTTAATTCCGAATTCTAGTAGTTAGCTAGTTAAATAGCGTACGCGCTCTACGAAATATTTTATATCTTCGAAATTATCTGGATCGATATCTAGTAATTCCGAAGTATAGACTTACAAAGTACTATACCCCTTTAGGGCGGAGGTTTCCTTTAGGGCCTTCCAGGCCTCTTTAGCGTACTTAATAGTGGAAATAACCCTTAAAGGGCCAGATTTATAGTAAAGGCGTAGTATTTCAAGGCTTTTTAATCTTCCTATACGCTTAGAGGTTTATACTCCTCAGTAGGATTAGCGTTATTAGCGTTTACAGCCTCTACAGCCTTAAGGGGCTACGGTAGGTTAATTAGCAGCTCTAGGGCTATAGGCCGCCTATAAATATAGTACAGCAAATCAGTAAGTATAAAATAACTACGTATCTGGATTTTCCAGTACTTATAGTTATCCTCGCTCTTAAGGACTGGCATGCTGAATTTCGCTATCTTAATTAGTTAGATTTAAGTCGAAAAGAAGAGGAAGAGGATCGAGTTAGTACAACCCGGGCTTATAACCTTATAAACTAGTACCTAGAAGTAATTAGCATAGAAGGGGTAATTACTAAAGTACAGAAGGGTAAGCGCTGTAATACAACATAAGGTACGTAGTGTAAACAAGCTTTAAGGGGTTAAAGACAATAATTAAATTCGTTAAGGAGGAAAAGAAATTCTATCTCCCTCCGTAGGGTCTAGTGCTATATATACAGAGGGGGCCGCCTGTAATACAGGGCACTTTATCCTCTAGGGGTAGCTAGATTAATCGTAGTAGTATAGTAGCATACTTCTAGCTGTTTCTAACTGTTATAAGCTGTTACACTCCGTAACTTACTACTTGCTACTTGTTGTAATTAACCTTGCTTACGCGGAGGCTTTCCTCCGGCCTTGCTGCTTAGCTACGATTAACCCTGCTTAGCCGGAGGCTTTGCTCCGACTTATGTAAAGGATATACCTTATAAAAAGTAAGTAGGATTAACTATGTAATAATTAATTAGGGTTATCCTTGTAAGTAGTGATAGGGATTATCCTTATAATAACCTTAGGATATCCTTTTATTATTATAGTAAACTCTTATACTTTATGAGGAAGCGGAACTAACTATAAGATAAAATCTATATCCTTAGGCTAAATATAAATTAACTAATACCTATTATCTTAATAGAATTCTTGAAAATATAGCTCGATAGTAAGCTAAAGTTTAAAATATATAGTAAGGAGGTAAAGAGGAAGCTTAATATATACGGCTTAACGTTTATAAGATTAGCCGGTAAAATATAAGGAGTAAAGATATTTAAACCTAGAGAGATTTATAAAAAGGTAATCTATAGCGTTATTTATTACGGTACGGACGCGTAGTATATCTTTACTAAGTTAAGAAAGAATCTAAAGGGGGTATCTGAAAAGATAGATACGTCGTAGTTAAAATAGCTTCGGATAGTAGTAGCCGGAATGTATAGCAATATACTAGTATAAAATATCGAGACGACGGTATAGTACCCCTTACTCGATATTTAACTATTAAGATAAGTTGTACATACGTAAAAAATGTTAGAAAGTATAAGGATAGTAAGTCTACTACGAAGGATTAGATTAAAAGTCGAGGCTATCTTAAGAATAAGACCGTTAAGAACTCCAAAAGGAAAAGGAAGAGAGGAAAAAAGCTATAGCCGAAGTAATTACTATTAAATAACGCCCTAATATATTATTATTATTATTTATCCTACTCTGCTAAGCTAATTATATAGCTTTCCTTCTAAACGAATACAGTCCATCTAATCTATACTCTTTTCCCGCGCGAGCGGTCCTTGTTCGGGGCGCCTTCGGCCCCCCCTTAACGTCCTAATATAAGCTAAATAGGGAGAAGAATAAATTAAGGAGTATATAAGACTATGTAATAGGTTAGACGACTTAAAGTTAGATAAGCCTTATCTACCGCTATACTAGTAATTTAAGATCGAATCGTCGACGATAAGGTTATAGACTTATAGTATATAAGACGGACTAGGAAAATAAGGAATGTATAATAACGAAACATATACTATATGGAGGTAACGGACTTTATAAATATTTTAAAGGGATATAAGTAACTAGTAGAAGAATATAAGAAGCTATTTAAAGTTAGGATCTTACTTCTAATAAAAATCAAAATATGTGCGGTCGGTTTAAACGTATCTTTATACCGGATAAATAGACTAAATATAATGTTTTCGATTAAAAGCTATACTTGGAAGCAGAGTACGAAAGCGGAGGTAAAAGGTAAGCGGTAAAGAAAAGTAGGGCTATAAGGTTAGTATGTAATAAGAAAATTAGGCTACTAATAAGTACCGAGGAAGATCGTAGTAGAAACTTGTAATCACATTAGATAAAGGATTAATCTAAGACTCTTCTACTAAAGGGGAGAACTTATCCTTATACTTATTCCCAGGCCTCTAAAATCGCTACCTAAGGCGTAGGAGCCTAACTACATACTCGTACGCAATTACGTAATCTATACATAATTACATAATTACTTTATATATAGTTACGTAACTATACGTAGTTCTTGTAATTAAGTAGTTGTTTACCGATAAGTCGTACGACAAGTATTACGTCTATTTTATAGCTGCCTGCAGGGTACTAATATAGTATTTGTAAGTTGGTATAATGGAGCATGTGATCGATTATAACAATAAGACCTTAATTACTACTATTTGTAAGTTCGAATTACACTGCGCGCGCTGAGATATATCTTATTATTATAAAGCTGATAATTACTTTAATACGATCCTAAAGCTTTTAAGGATTTATAAAACGAGGAGTTAAAAGGAGATTAGTAAAAGGAAGAATAAAAAGAAATATACTAATAAGTAGGAAAAGTAGTTACCCTAATAAGAATACTATTTATTAGCGATAGGCTTCCTCTTGTAACGACGAAAAAGTCTAGAATACTATTAGTATAAAAAAGGTAACGGTTATATACCTTAGGCTCCTAAGTATACTAAAGGTAAACGCGTTTATAAATAATGAAAGATATCCCTATAAAACGTTAGTAATATAATAAGTAAGGAATAATATAAAGAAATACCGATATTTAACTAGAATTAATAACTTACTTAATTATGTTAATAAAAGCGGCTTTCCTCTTTTAAAAGGTAGTAAGCTTAGCGTTTTTTTATTTAAAAGAGAGCCGAAAATATACGTATTATAAGGCGTTTAGTAAACGAACTAGTAATCTAAATATCGTTATTAATAATAGTAATACCCCAGGGTGTACTATTACCTATAAAAGTAAGAATAAATATCGGAACGAATTCGGACGGAAAGTAAAAAGCCGGAACTAAGAGAAAAAAGCCCGAAAGTAAATCAAAAGAAAAGACGGGTAAAAGGGACGCGGGATGTACTTTAAAGGTGGAAACAGCGAATAAAAAATAAAAAGGAAGGACGGATAAAGAGGGGGAAATTCCTTTTATACCCCCGGAGGAGCTATTAAATATCCAGGGCCGGGGACTAAAGGTAATTTAATAAAGGTAGGGAAGGAAGTATAAGCTACCCGTATAGGTAGCTAGTATATATAAATAGGAAATATGGATAAAAGAACCGTATATAGAAACGAATATAAGATATATAAACGATAAAATAGGAAGCTTCTAGGGCGAGGGAAGACTAAGGGTAGGCTAAAGACGTATATACGAGTACTATTTTCCTTCGTAATATATTTACCTAGATAGGTAAAATACTCTTTTGCTACTATACTAGGTAGTAGAGACCTAAACCTGTAGATTAAATAAAATGAATAATAGAAGAGTTTAAAAGGCCGATAACGCTTCGAATAAGGATAGCTCGCGCGGGGAAAGAATAGTTTATAAACTAATGAGGTAGTAAGATAATATATATATATATATATAGTCTAGCGCTTCGATTAGTCTTAAGTTAGATTTCCTTTATAGATAAAGTATTTAATTTGCATTCTTTCCCCTTTATAACCCTAGACCGCTACTATTAAGTAAGGTATACTCTCGCCGTACTTTATTTTTATAAACGCAAGTATTAATTAATTACTACTTTATTGAAATTATAATCGTAATTATTCCGACTCTATTTAAATAACGGTCTTTTACTAAAGGCTTTTAAACAGGTATATGGAAGGAGTTAGTATAGAAGGGTGATTACTAAAGTACAAAAGGCTAGGCATTGTAATATAGTACAAGGTACGTAGTGTAAATAAGGTATAAGGGGTTAAAGATAATAATTAAATTCGTTAAGGAGAAAAGAAATCCTATCGCCCTCTGGAGGGTTTAGTTCTAGATATATATAGATAGGGAGGGCCTGTAATACAGGAGCCCCTATTTCCTAAAGTAGCTAGCTTAATCGTAGTAGTATAGTACCGTTATTCTAGCTATTTCTAGCTAGTATAATCTATTACACTTTATACCTTGCTACTTTACTACTTTACTACTTACTACGATTAACCTTGCTTACGCGGAGGCTTTTCTACGGCCTTGCTACTTAGTTACGATTAACCCTGCTTAGCCGGAGGCATTGCTCCGGCTTGGATAAAGGATATACCTTGTAAATAGTTCTAGTAGGTAGGATTAACCCTGTAATTATTAACTAAGGTTATCTTTGTAAGTAGTAGGTTAGATTAACGCTGTAATATTTAGCCAGGTTTATCCTTGTAAATAGGAATATAAATTATCCTGGTAATAACGTTAGGATATTATCTTATTTTTATATAGTCCCCTTAAGATAGGTGAATTTCTTTTTTAGCTTAACTTAGTAATAATAAGCTCTTCTCTCTTCTTTTATTAATTAGCACAGCCGTTTAATTTATTAATTATCTTACTACCGTTCTAGTCTATAGACTATCATTTCAAGGAATGCGGTGCCTTTATCTATATACTTTTTCCGCGCGAGCGGTTCTTATTCGAGGCGTTATCGGCCTCTTCTATAAGTCTCTTTCTTCAAAACACAAGTAGCTGTTTAATTTATTAAGCTTTTTAAATAGAATAGAATTAGAGCTTTTTACCGTTATTCTTTTTCTACGAAGCTTAATCGTTTACAGAAGTTAGTAAATTACCGTATCTTTACTCCTTTAGTTCATAGATTAGCGAGATTAGTCTTAATATTTATATATTTAGTTATTAACTTTTTATTTTCTACTTAGCGTAAATATAGTACTAAGATACTGTTATATCTAGTTCTTTTATATAATATTGGATTTTCAGCTAAGGCTTTAGCTGATTTGCTATTAGTTATTAAGACTAGTAATTTAATAAACTATTTTAGGGTTAGTATTATAATTATAGAATTTAAAGTATATATAAGATCCTATAATTTATTTCCTATATCTCGTATACCGTAATATTAGGCTTCGGTACTACTAAGTTTTCTGTAAAGTAGTATACTAACTAATAGTATTTCTAAATAGGAAGAATGCATAGGTAGTAGTATTAAACCTCGCGATTAGATTATCTACGTAGGCGGTATCTATATGTCTAATAATTCCCGAAATAGAAATATCTATTATTATAGTAACCGCTTTATAGTGTAGGCTGTAATATAATTTATTATTTAAATAGCCTTAGATACGATCTAAGTCTTTCCAGTAGTCCTTTCCTGGATTAGAAGTAAACCTTATAGAGTAATTGTCGTAACTAATCGATCCGATACAAAAGGGCAAGGCAAGGTGCAGAGGCAGGAGCACGTAGAAAGGCAGGCGCTGTGTGCAAGAAGCCAAGATGGTGGAAAAACTGTTATATAGGGGAGATCTATCTACAGGAGGCTGCCCAGCGGGCAACAACTTAAATACAGTCGCCAGGGGGCCTTAACAGGTACCACGGGACGCGGCGCCAGCCGCCAGCGCAGCTGGCACGCGCCAGGTGGAAGTCTACGACCTAAACGTCACGATACACCCCCTAGTCGATTAACGACTCTGCTCCCACAGATCTACCTCTACAGCGATTAACTACTATTAGCTAACTTCCACCGTGCCAGACCCCGTCCGTAATGGTAGAATAAGGTATCTACGGCAGTCGCCTTTTAATATACGCCAAAGAGTACTAACGCCGTATCCAAGCCGGCGTCTACCCCCAACCCCGAGGCTCGTAAGCCGGTCGGTAGGTGCCCCGAAGAGCCTCCCCGTAGTATAGTCGGAGGTCCCTATCTGGTAGCCGGACCCCTGCCCTTACGAGTCGTAAAGGGGAGAGGCAGCCGCGGTATACGGTATGCGCCACGGCTCCAGATACACCTATCTACGCGCCTATACGCAGAAATCCCATCTTATTAATTAGGCCTCCCCACCCCCTAGAAGCAAGGGAGCGGCCGCCACCCCTTAGAAGCAGGAGAGTAGCGTACCGCATCACCTAAAGAGAGCAGGGGCAGGGAGACCAAGATACTAGAAAATTCTATCTCCCTATTATCTAACCAACTAAACATATACATACGTCCCTAGCCCCCGCTACGGCCGCAGGTCTTAGTACTATAGCGAGCTAGGAAACGGCCCGCCGAGTACCCCCGTACCTATCGCGCCCGAACGTAGGCGGGCGCGTAGGTTCGCCTATTCCGGAAGGGCGAGCTAGGCTATTACTCGGTCGACGAGTTCCTAGGAGGTACTAAAAGACGGGGGTTACGCTACGGCGGTAAGAAGATTCCTGTACGCCTCGGGGGCCTAAGGATAGGGACGGTCGCGGTAAGGGTACCGGTATACTACCCTTGTAGTAGTAGTTAGAACCGGGTACCCTATTGGCTCGCTGACGGCGTCGGCGTATACTAGCGCGAGGAAAACTATCCCTGGTCGATCCACGGCGTAGTCGTCGTTATCGACGCCGAGCGCCTGGAAGGTAACAACCTCCGTAAGGGTTCGCCTCGCCTATTCGGAAGCGAGGTACGCCGCCATATCTAAAAAGCGGCGGTTCGCTAGGACGTCTATCGCCGCGTAAACGCTATAAGTAAGGGCTAGCCGATAGGCCCCGTACTACGCGTAGTACTACTACTCGGGAGCTTGTACGAACTACTTAATAAAGCTTTCGCGGAAGACGGCGTTATAGGCCTCCTCCGCCGCGGTATAGATATCTACCGTCCCTAACGCTAGTTACTTCCGTAGCTCCTCGACGGTACTCCGAATAGTAACCTTAGTATATACCGCCTCGGCGGCGGCTAGCGGTAGTAGTAACGAAGCTATTATAATAGGCGTAAGTAGGTCGGGGCTTACGGTCTTTAATACCTACTTCTAGATCCCCTAAAAGCGCGTAGTCTTGGAAGTCTACTACGTAACGGCTACCTAGTACTCGTAGACAGCTATCTCTAACTCGATCTTAACCTCGCTCGTAAAAGGAGGGTTGGCGCCGTTAACGGTTAGGACGTCCCTAACCGATACCCGTATTAGCGCCTATGGCTCGGCGAGGTCGATAGCGTCGGCGCTATCGGGGTTAACGAGCTCCTATACGCCTTCTATCTCGGAGTAGTACTGTAAACGAGTAAACCAGATGGGCTAGTCGAGGCGTATAGAAAGGCGAGGGTCGGAGGCGGAGGTGGTTACGGCTATCTTGATTGCCGTGAGGCGAGGTACGTAGAAAGGGCGAAGACGAGGGGAAAGAAACGATCGCGACGATAGCTGGATACGTAGTTAGAGGAGCGCCGGGCTTATAACTGTCGTAACTGATCGATCCGATACAAAAGGGTAAGGTAAGGTGCAGAGGCAGGAGTACGTAGAAAAGCAGGCGCTGTGTGTATAAAGCCAAGATGGTGGAAAAACTGTTGTATAGGGGAGATCTATCTGTAGGAGGCTGCCTAGCGGGTAATAACTTAAATACAGTCGCTAGGGGGCCTTGACAGGTTCCACGGCACGCGGCGCCAGCCGCCAGCGCAGCTGGCACGCGCCAGGTGGAAGTCCACGACCTAAACGTTACGACAGTAATTAACTACGAAGTTAATATCTAGGTACGTATTTAACGCTAAGCAAAGTAGGCCGCCTACTTATTATTAGTATAAGTTAGTTTCTTTGTTTAAAGCCTTATCTAAAGATTTCTATAGGTTTAAACTAGTCTCTAACGGAGTAGAATATCTATATATAGCACTTAAATTAAATCTGTTTAATAACGTTTAGGTATATATATTTTAGTATATAGTAATACTTCTTCCTTCGTATATTTCCAATTTAAGCCCTAGAAAGGTCCTTAGTTTAACTAAATACTAGACTTTAATAGTTTTACTTTCTTCTTCCATTACTTCCATTATTATATTTTTATCTAGCCCTATAGCGATTATATTATCTACGTCCGAAAGTAGGAAGATAAAATATTTAGGATATAAAAGGTATCCTATATTATATGGAAATACTAAATAGGCTACTTTAGCAACGGCTTTCTTTAAGTATTTATACTAAAGGTTAGGTAACTGTTTTAGACTATATAGTACTTTATTCAATTTACAGTATAGGGTTTTCCCTTTTCTTTTAAACTAGTAGGTCGTTAAATATGGATTTCTACGTTTATTTAAGCGCATATAAAGGCGGTTTTATCGTCGTATTATAGACAAAGTAATAACTATAACTATTAGAACTATTCTTTTATAGGTTTCTCGTCTAATAGAAGTACTATAGGTATTAATATAATCGATTTATAAGACTTAGTTAAATCCTTAGGAAACCTATCTAGCCTTATATTTAGTTTTATTTAATAGATTAAAGTGTCTCTTAACGTATATCTAGCGGCCTCCTAGGGCTTTAAAGCCTGGCGGTATTCAATTTAGAGTCTAGGTCCCTTGGCCTTCTAATTCCCTAACCTTAACGGCTATATAACTAAGCTATTCTTCTTTTTCTAGGCTATTAATTACTTATTTATAAGTCTCCAGTTCTAAATATACGTCTTTTACTAAATTAATGTACTATATATCTTTACTTCATTTATTTATATTATCCTCGTATTGCTAATATCTCATATATAGAGTATTACGATGAATAACCTTATTTAGACGTAGTTCGGTATTAATACTATTATTATTTACTACCGGAGGGCTTACGTCTAACATAGTATTATTTAATTCCGAAGTATTAGTATTTATTTCTTCTTCCAGAGTATCTTCCAGACTTTAATGTATAGAGCTACTAGATTGTAAAAGTATTATTAAATCCTAGTTAGTTTCTACATTATTATCTTATAATTCTATTTCTATAGTATTATTAGTATTAATTTTCGAAATTTATTATCCTGATAGTTAAAAGGATTCTTAGGTACTAGAAACTTTCTTCCTAATATCTTTAAGTCTCTAACCCAGATAGATCTATTCTTTTCTAAACCCCAGATACAATAATTCGTATCTATAGTTTCGTATCCTATTAGGATTCCTACAATATCTCTTTAGTCTAGTTTAATAGATACTAGGTTTCGTTAAAAACAAACTAGACTTTTAAAGGTTCTAATTCTATCTATATTCAGCTTTATTTTATATTTCTATTTGTACAAGGTTTATAGCCTAGTTAACTATATTAAGTTTTGTTGTAAAGATATATAACGGCTAGTACTACTCCCCTTTATAAATACTTTAGGGGATTTGTATTAATTAATATAGCTCGTACTTTATTTAAAATAGTAGAATTAATTCTTTCTACTTCGCTATTCTATTAGCTAATATACGGTAAAGAGGTTTAATAGATTATTCTAGATTTATCTAAGGTAGATATAAAGCATTTATTACTAAACTATTAATCTTTAGCTTTAGCTTTAAATCTAAATAAAGCTTTATAGGCCTTATTTTTCGAGTTTAAATATTCGACTTCTAAATACTTTGTTTCTAAGTCTAGAAAAGTAATAATATACTTCTTCTTCTTATAAGTAGGTAGTCTAATTAGGTTATAAAGTTTAGATCTTACTTTTGTAAGATATTCTTTCTTTATTATTCCTAGAGTATTAGATATCTTATTAATCCTTTATTTTAAATTTACCTTTAAATATATAGAGTATATTATCTTTATCTTCTAAATCTAGTATTCTAGATACAGTATTTTGATTATATTTACTTCTTAAACTTAATATAACTACTTCCTAATTATTAAAAGTAATAGTAGTATTAGTTTCTTACGATTTATTCATATCTCGTTTTTATTATATAAAAAGATTACCAGTCGTTAAGGATCTTAAATCTTGAATTACTTCTTCGCTAATATAGCCGAATCGTAAATGTGAGAGAAAGTTTAAGTTGTTTATAACTTTAGATTTTTTAATACCTACTTATTAGTAAATAGTATATTTCTTTAAATAGTATTTTGTATAACTTTATTACCTACTTGTACTGGAAGCTAGTATAATCTTCTTAAGATAGCACTAGTAGTAATTTAGGATTCTAATTAGTAATCTTTAGTTTTAGTAAATAGGGAAACTCCCTTTTCGTAGAATAAACAGTATAGCCTTAGATTTACTTAAGTAATAAAAGGTAGTTATTTAAAGTTACATACTGCTTAGTATCTTCAAATTTAAGTAATTTATAAACTAGTGCCTAGACGCAGTTAGTACACACGGATAATTACTAAAGTACAGAAGAGTAAGCGCTGTAATATAGTACAAGTTACGTAGTATAATTACTAAAGTAAATAAGGTGTAAGGGGTTAAAGACGATAATTAAATTCGTTAAGGAGGAAAAGAAATCCGATCACCCTCCGTAGGGTCTAGCTCCTATATATACAGAGGGGGGCCGCCTATAATACAGGTCCCCCTACTGTTTAGGGTATCTAGAATAATCGTAGTGGTACGGCAGCGTTATTTATAGCTGTTTCTAGCTGTCGTAAGCTGTTACACTCCGTAACTTACCACTTGCTACTTGCTACGATTAACCTTACTTACGCGGAGGGTTTCCTCTGGCCTTGCTACTTGGCTATAATTAACCCTGCTAGGGTTATCCTTATAAGTAATAATAGGGATTATCCTTGTAATAACCTTAGGATTTCCTGTTATTATTATAGTAGTATACTTCTAATTCCTTCGATAGTAATAGTTTTTGTATTCCCCCATCGAACTTGTTTTTCAGAGTTATTATAAGCTACGCCCAGTATAGATCTCGAGCTATTAGCCCGAGCTGTACTCGGGTTCCGACGGGTACGGCGTACATTAGAGTTCTGACTAACTACAACTTACAGCATATGCACTACTATATTTCGGTATATAAAGAGTATAGGGAAACTACCTACCGTTAGCTAGACTTCTTCCTGATCTAATAATTAATATGTCTAATAATTAATATTCTTAGTTAACACGTAGGATTTCGCTCTTAAAAATTAGTTTATTATTAGATTAAAACCCCTATTAGTAACTTATTAGTAGCTAAGTTATACTAGCCTTCTCCTTAATAAAAGGAGAGTTTAGCACGATTAGGCCACTTTAAACGCTTTAAACCGAAATAAAGAAGCTTACTAAGAAGATAGCTAAACTATAGTCTAAACTATCGGGGTCCGACTATAAGTTCCAAACCGCCCTTATATAGAAAATAGATACTAATAAAGCCGTAAGCCGTATTAATAGTATCTTTATATAAGTTAATTTAATATCTATATCCTTAACGATTATAGAGCCTACTACGGACGAGCTTATACAGCTAGAACTTAGGTACAAGGTTTTAACCGATTTCTATTAGTTAAAATAGAACGGTAAAATAAGTTTATTTTCTATTATAACCTTCACGTATTAGCCGGTCTTGTCGGATCCTGTAAACGCGTATAGGCTTTTATTATAAAGATAGTCTTTATAACTTACGAGGTAAATATCTATATGTATTCTTAGTTCGGTAAAAACGATAAACTTTAAACTATAACCTAATTAACCTTATAAGAAAGATACCTAGGATCTTTAGTAACGTTTATACTTTAAACCGTATACCTATAAGATTTCCACTATAAGTAGTCTAATAAAAATTCATTAAAAACTTCTACCCTAAGTAAAAAGAAATCCTTACCTAAGCGGGAGGTAGTACGGAACCGGACGTTACGAAGATAATATAATTACGAATAGCTATATATTATAAAGTCTTCGACGCGCTTATACTAATCTAGATACTTATAGACATTTTCGTTTACGTTGAATATATAATAAATATCTCCGGATCTTTTACAAATACTAAAGAAGCTTGGGAAACAGTTAAACGTTAAGCTTAGTTTAAGAAACGCGATAAGTATAACGGATACCGCGGTATTACGGAAGCGTCTAGCCTTTTAGAGTAATAATTTATAACTAACGGAAATATTTTGAAAAACCTGGAGTTAAACGTTAACGATAACGTTGTAATAAATATAGCTAGGGTCCTCGTTATAAACGTTAGTATGACCGGAAAACGAAATCTTAATAACTTTAGGAATTACGATAATATTAAAATAAAGTAAGGTTTTAAGGAAATTATTATATAATAACGTACTCTAAGTAATTACTTACGTTACGATATTACTAGTTATTTCGTTAGTAAGCATTTATAACGACCCGTAGTTAACTTATATAAAAAAGTAGAATTTAAGTCATTATTACCGCGGTCGTCGAAGAATTCTTAAACTTTAATAACTTAGAATACTATATTCTTTAAAGTAAAGGTAAGCCCTGGAATAAGATAGTATATACATAGTAGTATTTGTAAGGGATTTAACTACTTTAATACTTAATTTACTTCCGGTTATCGTTTACCGAAATAAATTAGTTACCGCCCTCGTAAATACTAAATATTAATATTACTTTTAAATAAATACGTATTTTATATTTTATATAACACTTATAGTAATAACAATTTCCCTAACAACATTAAAAGGAGTCTTTAAAGAGATAAGGACTCCTATTATTAATATAATTACGTTTTCTATAACGGAGATTAAAGGGGTATACTAAGATATATATATATTTATCGTTCGTAAGTTAAACTTTAACCTTATCCTTAGAACCTCGTAAATAACCTAGGAAGATATAGTAATCGAGATATAGGTTACGCGTATAAACATTAACGACGATAAAACTTAAGTATTAATAATAAATAGAAAGGGGTTTATATCCGATATGGTTTATAAACTTTTAATAATGAAGCTTATAATAAAGATTACGTTCTTAAATACTATTAAAGTAATTAAAAAAAGGTTAGCGATAATATAGTAAAACTTATAGGCTTCTGGGTTAACTTAAAGGATGTCGAGAAAGCGTTATATAAAAGGACTATCCTAATTAACAAAGAGATATGGGAAAGATTTCTACCCGAGGTTTATAACTTACTTTTTTACTCTTTAAAATTTTAAAGGTAATAAGCTAAACCTTTATAAGCTACGCGTCGACTATATTAGTAAGATCGGTAAAGACGATATAGGACGTAAAATCCTCTTACTATTCGGAGGCTTATATAACTTCTCGCGAAAGAAGTTACTTATATTTAGGAAAACGATCCGCGAGTACATTAAGAAGGATTTATTAAAGTTAACGATATAAAGATAACGTCCTTAAATCTTCTCGGTGAAAAGTTAAACGGCGGCCTTCGGTTTTACTATAACGATTAGAAGCTTAATAAAGTAATAGTACCGGACCGTTATCTTTAAGGTATTAAGTAACTTATAAAGGTAGATATCGTTTAAACCATTTATAAGATACGTATAATAATAGGAAAGAAGTAAACGATATATTTCCGGATACGGTATAGTTTATTCAAGTAAATATTTATATCCTTCGGCCTTTATAAGCGCTCCGGTAACCCTTTAATATTATATTAAAGATATCTTTGCCGAATACTTAAACGACTTTATTTCGGCTTATTTAACCAATAACCTAACCTTTACTAGCAAAACCCGAGAGGAATATATAACGTACGTCCGTAAGGACTTATTACTCCTTTGAAAATATAGCTTATACTTAAATATTAACAAGTACGAGTTAATAATTAAAGAGTTATAGTACCTCGGGTATATTATTTATATAGGCCTCCGTATTTAAGTAAATCTTAAGAAAGATTAGGTAATCTTAAAATAACGAATACTAACTTTAGTAAAAGGGATCCGGAATTTTCTAAGATTCCTAAGCTTCTATTATAAGTTTTATAATAATAAGAGGATATGCTAATGTTATTACTAGTATAATCCCTATTACTACTTACAAGGATAACCCTAGTTAATTATTACAGGGATAATCCACTTACTTTTTACAAGGTATATCCTTTACATAAGTCGGAGCAAAGCCTCCGGCTAAGCAGGGTTAATCGTAGCCAAGTAGCAAGGCCGGAGGAAAGCCTCCGCGCAAGTAAGGTTAATCGCAGTAAATTGTAAGTAGCGAGTTACGGAGTATAACAGCTTGTAGAAACAGCTAGAAGCACGCTATCGTACTACTACGATTAATCTAGCTACCCCTAGAGGATAGGGGGCCCTGCATTACAGGCGGCCCCCCTCTGTATATATAGCACTAGACCCTACGGAAGGAGATAGCATTTCCTTTCCTCCTTAACGAATTTAATTATTATCTTTAACCCCTTACACCTTATGTACAGTACGTACCTTGTACTATATTATAACGCTTACCCTTCTATACTTTGGTAATTACCCTTCTATACTAACTACTTCCAGGTACTAGTTTATAAGGTTATAAGCCCGGGTTGTATCAACTCGATCCTCTTCCTCTTCTTTAAAAATTAATTTCCACTTATATAATTAATCGTAAATCCAGCTAATCACGATACCTAAATTTAGTATACCAATCCTTAAGGGCAAGAAAACTACAAGTACTAGGAAATCCAGATACGTAGTTATCTTACACTTACTAATTTACTATACTATATTTACAGGCGGCCTACAGCCCTAGGACTACTAATTAACCTACCGTAGCCCTCTAAGGCTACAGAGGCTATAAGCGTTAATAGCGCTAATCCTACCGAGGAGTATAAAACTCTAAGCGTATAAGAGGATTAAAAGACCTTAACTATACTACGCCTTTACTATAAATCTAGCCCTCTAAGGGTGATTTCCACTATTAAGTACGTTAAAGAGGCCTAGGAGGCTCTATAGGAGACCTACGCTCCAGAGTGGTATAGCACTCTATAAATTTATATCTCGGAATTACTAGATATAAATCCAGATAATTTCGAAGATATAGAATATTTTGTAAAGCGCGTACGCTATTTAACTAGCTAACTACCAGAGTTCGGAATTAAAATACTAGAGGTTGTAACTATCGAACTAGTTAGAAAGCGCCTTCTAAAACGATTTAGGCCTTTTACTAAAACTTTACTAGCGTATCTACGCTATAATATATCCGGCTATACGTTAAAAGAGTTATTAAATAAAGTTTGAAACGAAGATAGTAAGACTAAAGCCGAAGAATCCGTTATAAGTAAGATTTAAGCTAACGTAGTATGTAATAATATATATTTTAGTAGCTATACTATAAACAGCGTTAAAAAGCTCTGGAAAAAGGCTAAAGGGTAGTACTATAAGTTTTATAATAAATCTACTTATAGTACGGAAGATTACTGGAATTTATTCGGTAAAGACGGTAACGGCGGTTTTAATCCAGACCTTAAAGAATAAAAAAGCCGAAGAATCTACTAAGATTTAGCTAATACGAGAGAATAAGGCTCGCGAGTAATAAGAAAAGGTAATTCTAACAGCCATATCTAGGAAAGAAAGTCTAGTACTAGAACTACCTGATCTAGAGCCTACAAATAACTCTACTAGCTAAGCTATAGGTCTAGACGTAGATTTAAACGAAGAAATCGATCTATTCGGAGATCTTAAGGTATTAACTTTAAATAAATACCCCTTATATAATTAAGAGGCTAACTAATATCTAAGAAGTAATAGAAAGATTAGATAAAAGAAGGTAGATTTACTATATTAAACTAGATTATAATAACTAAATCTTAGATACTACTGTAGAAATATATATAGTTTACTATAAAAGTTATTTTAGTTCTTTTTGTAACTCCGAAAAATAAGTTAGCTAGGGGAATATGAAAACTATTACTATCTAAGGAATTAGAAATGTAATAATTAAATTTAAAGATACTAAGTAGTATTTAACTTTAAATAACTACTTTTATATGCTAGAAATAGGGATTAACCTTATTAGTTAGGTAAATCTAATATTATACTCTTTATTCGACGAAAAGGGAGTTTCCCTATTTACTAACATTAAAGATAACTAATTAGGATTTTAAATTACTACTAGAACTATCTTAGGAAAATTATACTGGCTTCTAGTAGAAGTAATTAATAAGACTATATATAATACTATTTAAAGAAATATACTACTTACTTATAAGTAGGTTTTAAAAGTATCTAAAGTTATAAACGACTTAGATTATTTATTACATTAACGATTTAGCTATATTAGCGAAAAAGTAATTAAGGCCTTAAGATTCTTAACGAATAGTAATCTTTTTAAATAAACCTAATAAGATATAAATAAGTAAGCCGTAAGAGGCTAATACTACTACTACTTTTAATAAACAGAAAGTAGTTATATCGAACTTAAAAAATAAATATAATCGAAATACTTTAACTAAACTATTAGATTTAAAGAATAGGAATATTAACGAATTAGTATATAAAGTAATAGGGATTATCCTTATAATAACCTTAGGATATCCTTTTATTATTATATTAAATATAAAAGACGAAGCCTATAACGCTTTTAACTTTTTTAAGGTTAAAGCTAATAACTAAATAAATAAAAGAATTAAGATACTCGCTAGTAATAAAAGCGGGAAACCTCTTAATAAAATATTTAAAGCTATAATCGATAAGGATAGAAGAATCTACTAAACCGCTTTACCGTATACTAGTTAATAAAACGGCGAAGTAGAAAGGATTAATCGAACTATATTAAATAAAGTTCGAGTTATATTAAATAACGCTAATCTCGCGTATTATTTCTAGGAGGAAGTAGTACTAGCGGTTATATATTTATATAATAAAACTCCGTATATTGAACTAAACTCTAAAACTCCGTACGAAAAATAATATAAAGTAAAGATAAATATAAATATCATTAAAACCTTTAAAAGTCTAGTTTATTTTAAACGAAAGCTAGTATCTAGTAAACTAGATTAAAGAGGTATTTTGGGAATCCTAATAGGATACAGAACTACAGATGCGAACTATCGTATCTGGGATTTATAAAAGAATAGACTAATCTAGGTTAGAGACTTAAAGATCTTGGAAAATAAGTTTCTAATACCTAAGTATCCTTTTTACTATAAGGATAATAACTTATAATAAGTAAACTCTAATAATATTATAGAAATAGGATTATAAGATAATATCGTAGAAACTATTTAGGATTTAATACGGCTATGACCTATTAGTTCTATACCTTAAAGTCTAGAAAGCTTTATAGAGTAAGACTATCCGGAAGAAGAAATAAATACTAATACCATTCTAGAGGTAAGCTCTCCGGTAGTATTTAATGATAAACTACGATTAAATAAGGTTGTTCCTCGTAATATTCTATATAGGAGATATTGGTAATACAAGGATAATATAGATAAACTAAGTAAAGAATTATACTATATTAATATAGTAAAAGATACGTATTTAGAACTAAAGACTTATAAATAAGAAATTAATAGTCTAGAAAAAGAAGCAGCTTAATTCTATAGCTTTAGAGCTTAGAAAACTAGTAAGTTAAGAGACGTAAACCTTAAGTAAATTATTAATCGACTTTAAAGCGATAGGAGGCTACTAGATATATATTAAGAAATACTTTAATTTATTAAATAAAACCAAGTATAAGGCTAGATAGGTTATCTAAGGATTTAACTAAGTCCTAGGAATCGATTATATCGATATCTAAAGTACTACTATTAGACTAGAAACCTATACAATAGTTCTAATTATCACTGTATCTTTAGTAGTAAAGGGGATCCTTATAATAGACTTAGGATATCCACTTATTAATAATTATTATAGGGGGGGGGGGGAGGGGTTAAAACGACCTCTTATTATAGTACTAGAATATAGTAATATATTTCTAACTTAAGTTTGGCATTAATATAGCCCTAGGAAGGATACTATACTAAGAGTATAATAATAAGATTTATCTTAGTGCGCGCAGTGCGATTCGAACTTACGACCTCTGGCAATCAAGGTCTTATCGTCATAATCGATCACATGCTCC
>MU839587.1:0-28389 GCA_030685255.1 Podospora conica
TCCTTTATAATACTAGCGATATTAGTTTTAGTTTTCGATATAAACGACTCCGCCTTAGTATACTTTCTCTCCTTACCTATCTTTCCGGTATCCTCCTTACTTATATTATCGGCCGCTAACGCGCCCGCGATCTAAGCCGTAGAGAAATCGTCCGGCATCGGCGAGGGTATGTTAACGGATGTTAAAGAGTCTCCGAGGAATAACGGTCCTTGGAAGGCCGTCGAAGCGCTTCCGAAAAATAAGGGTATCGGCTCGTATACGGGTATCTTATTACGTAAGCCGTATGAATTAAATGGAATGGAATAGATTAATTCTGATCTATATAATCTAAAAGAGAGATAAATCTGCTAGGATTCCCTTACGGGGAAATCCCTTATTTAAGGTTTATAGCCTAGCCTATATAGTAGTAACGCGGAAGGAGGCGCTACCTTAAGGGTAGGCGAATCCTTCTATAGTAATACCGGGCCCTCCGCGAGCCTTCGTCCCGGCCTAAGATATTTTCGGAAGAGCCGGAAGTTAAAAATATACCCCGGATATACTATATTCTCCCTTATCGATAGTTAGTCGGGGGAGGAGGAAGATATATACCCCGGATATACTATATTCTCCCCCGTCGATAATTAGTCGGGGGAGGAGGAAGATATATACCCCGGATATACTATATTCTCCCCCGTCGATAGTTAGTCGGGGGAGGAGGAAGACCGCCCTCGAGATATATTATACTTACTTAAGAGTAACCTTATCGAAGCCTACCCGATAGCCTATATCTCCAGAGACCTACTTTATATTAAGGTTAACGGTATTAGCTTCCTTAACTTATATAGGTAGCCTACTACTACGCTAGTACTGGACTACCTTACGGGCCTTATCCCCCCGACCCATTATATCGCTAGCGGCGACGTAAACGTTACCGACCTAATCTAGGAGCCTTAGGACCGAGGTATAGCGAGGGGTAGCGGTCGCCTTACTAACTAGGCTAAGGATACCGGTATAAACTTTACTAGTAAGCCCGGCGAGGCTACTTATAAGGCCGGATATATCCTCGACCTAGTATTCTTTAATATCCCCTTTGTAACTACGCGTACGGAGCCCTTCCTACGTACTATATCTAACTACGCTACCCTCCTCTCGGTCGTTAGAGGTAGGGGCTACCTTTATACTCCCGAGCTAAAGTAGCGGGTCCCGGAGGCTAATTACCTAACATTCCGTCGGGTAATCGCGTATAACTTCGGCGAGATTACGGACCCGTAATCTATCCCTAACGTAGACCTCGGCGCTATCGACTCGTACCTCGTTAATTTTAATAAGGCCTAGGCGGCTATAACCCTAGCCGTAGGTATTAAAGTAACTAGTAACGGCCGTAGTAACCCCTAGTAGACTAACTAATACGACGTCGCCCTAGCGGCCTACCGCGCCGCTACTAAGGAATTCTCCGAGCTATAGCCTACGCTAAGGGGGCGCGGGGGTAACTTCGAGGACGACTTAGACGACGGGGTACGCCGCCGGTAACGCCGACGCGCCCCGGCTTCGCGGAGAAGAAGATTTTCGACTCGACCCTGGTAAAGGTTAAGTAGTAGTACTAGGCCGACGTTATCGTAAATACCTACGACTACGTTAGTCTCTTTAGGGTAGTAGCCTGGTATAAGCTTATCCCTTAAAGGCATACGCCCCTTATTAGGGAGGCCGGAGAGGATAGCGCCCTCGTATACGAGCCTATGGCAAAGGCCCTAGCTATTACTAACGGCCTCCTGTCGAGATTCTTACCGGAGGACGACCTTAACTACGACCCGTTAAAGGGCTACGACGAGAGTAAGACTAATCCAGCCCTCGTCGTACCGCTTATCGAGCCTCTAAGGGCCCTGGAGACCCCTGTAGTACGAGGTACGGCATGCCCTAATTACTATCAACCCCTTACTTAGTATCTGCCTTTATAGGTACCTTAAGCCTTTAAGGGCCCTGGAGACCCCTGTAGCACGAGGTACGGTATACCCTAATTACTATCGACCCCTTACTTAGTATCTACCTTTACAGGTACCTTAAGCCTTTAAAGGCCCTAAAGACTCCTGTAGCACGAGGTACGGTATACCTTAATTACTATCGATTACTTACTTAGTATCTAGCCTTTCCAGGTACTTTAAGCCTTTAAGGGCCCTAGAGACTCCTATAGCACGAGGTACGGTATACCCTAATTACTATCGACTACCTACTTAGCATCTAGCCTTTCCAGGTACTTTAAGCCTCTAAGGGCCTTAGAGACCCCTTTAGTACAAGGTATAGTATACTTAATTACTATCGACCGTAAGCGGTAGTTTAGAAATTAATATATTACTAAACTTAACGAAAACTAGAATTAGCTAGTCCCTTCTCTACTAGATAACCCTCCCTTTAGGCGAAATATACCGCCAACCTTAAAACATTACTATTTCCTCTCCCTTTACT
Source organism: Podospora conica (assembly GCA_030685255.1). Taxonomy (NCBI): domain Eukaryota; kingdom Fungi; phylum Ascomycota; class Sordariomycetes; order Sordariales; family Podosporaceae; genus Podospora; species Podospora conica. The sequence goes on from MU839587.1 coordinate 2,440, forward strand.
ATATTCCCAGCTTCCTTAACCTTCCTAACTCCGCCTTATCCGAGCTATTCATCCCTCCTCGAAAACTACTTCCTTCCCTAAAACGAGTTATTATTCCCTCTCTACCCGTTTACCCTCTCCTACTTACTAGTTACTACTATAATTACTAATATAATCGCTTCCTTACACTCTTCTAGGGTTAGGTTAAGTAGGTAGTTCCGGAAAGTAATCTCCGTATTATTAATAGAGGAGTTAGAACTAAGGCGGCGGTTAATAGAGTAAATTAACAAGCCCTCGAGATTATTCTTTATTAAGCGGAAGTTTAAATAGCCCCGTTTATTAAAACTAGCCTAGACGACCTAGCGGAGGTATAAAAGGCGATCCCTTTACTCGGCTAGGGTGCCGACGATGTAAGGGATACTAGTTAACGTAGAGTTTTAGGGTTAGACTTATATAGGACGACGCGCTAAGCGGGGCTATTACCGGGTATTATATCTCGTAGAAGAGCCTCCCCGTTAAGTAGTAAGGGACTCGCTAAACTTACTAGTACTCGAGCTATCGGTAGTTAAGTCTACCTCCTCGTATTTATTAGTATTAGAGACGGTAAGCGGATTATCTTCGCTTTAACCCGCCGGGGTAGATAAGGGAATACCGTTACTAGCGTTACGGCTAGCTTTAGTATTAGGGTAAGGGTAATACCGGCGTAAGGTAACTTTAGCCGAGGAGGAACCGCCGAAGGTAGGAGTATATCGGGAGCCTCCGGTTAAGAAGGGACCCTTAACGTAGGGAGGGCGTTAAGAATTAGGCGTTTAGAAACCCTCTAGGTTAGCTGGACCGGAACGGGGGGGGGTATTACCTAGACCGGAACGGAGGGGGGCGTTACCTAGACCGGAATAGGGGGGGGCGTTACCTAGACCGGACGTAGGGGGGGCGTTACTTAGACTAGAACGGGGAGGGGCGTTACCTAGACCGGATATAAGGGGGGCGTTACTAGGACCGGAACGGAGGGGGGCGTTACTAGGACTAGAACGGGGGGGGGCGTTACCTAGACCGTAGTAAGGGATACTACCGGGACTACCGCCGGGGGTATTATAAGGGGGGCCGCTAGGGCTAGACGACGACGAACCCGCCTTAAAGTTAAATAGGCTATAGCGGGTAGTATCGTTAGGGATCGTACCGTATACAGTAGATCGCGAGCCGCTAGGGGTAAAGGTTTTACCGACTTAGGGAGTAGATAGTCCGCGGGCTTAGGGGGTTAAGGGGATAGGGCTTAGTAAGAAGACCTTAAGGTCTTTAACGTAATACTCCGGGAAGAAGGTCCTTATATACTAATCCTAGGTATTACCTGGAACCCCGTAAAGTTATCGGGTATAACGAACGACTCGGCGTAAGTTATATTCGCTAGCGTTTAAGTCCTTTATTATTAACTCCTTATAGGTAATCTAGACTTTAACCGGGGTTGGGAAACGGGTAGTTAGGACTAGTATCCTAGGGATATTTTAGGCCCGGGTATTAGGATATATATATAAAAGGGTATATCTCCGGTATCTCTAGAGTTCCTCGGTAGTATAATCATACCGGAGCTCCGGTAAGCCTAAGGCGTCGAAGACGTTAAAGGGGATACCTCGATCCGATATTATAGCTAGTAGCTAGGGAAATAGTTAACGTATATAAGATTACTAAAAGGGGGGGGCGTATATATTATAAAAGCTAGGAGGAGATTAGTAATAGTAAAGCCGAGGAGGGAACGTTGGCTATCTTTCTATATCGGTTAGTTTCTGGGTATAATACTCGAGTAGTCCTAGGCGGAGGGTAGGCGGGGAAGAGGGCCGGTAAACCTTCTCTTTCTCTTCTTTAGGATAGTTTAGGTAGCGAGAGAGAAAGAGAGATAGCGAGAGGGTGGTTTGGAGGGAGTACGAAAAAGGTATAGCGAAAGGGTAGTTTAAAGGGAGTACGAAAAAGAGAGATAGAGAGATACTAACTAACTTAAGGGAGCGCGAGAGAGAGAGATGGAGAAAGGCTGGTTAGCTTAAAGGTAGTAAGAGAGAGATAGTAAGAGGGTAGTTAGCTTAAAGGTAGTAAGAGAGAGATAGCGAGAGGGTACCGGTTTAAAGGGAGTACGAAATAGAGAGATAAAGAGATACTAACTTAAAGGAGCGTAAGAGAGAGAGATAGAGAGAGGCTAGTTAGCTTAAAGGTAGTAAGAGAGAGATAGCGAGAGGGTAGTTAGCTTAAAGGTAGTAAGAGAGAGATGGCGAGAGGGTGGTTAGCTTAAAGGTAGTAAGGGAGAGATAGCGAGAGGGTGCCCGTTTAAAGGGAGTACGAAATAGAGAGATAGAGAGATACTAACTTAGGCGAGCGCGAGAGAAAGATAGAGAGAGGCTGGTTAGCTTAAAGGTAGTAAGAGAGAGATAGCGAGAGGGTGCCCGTTTAGAGGGAGTACGAAATAGAGAGATAGAGAGATACTAACTTAGGGGAGCGCGAGAGAGAGAGATAGAGAGAGGCTAGTTAGCTTAAAGGTAGTAAGAGAGAGATAGCGAGAGGGTGCCGGTTTAGAGGGAGTGCGAAACAGAGAGATAGAGAGAGGCTAGTTAGCTTAGAGGTAGTAAGAGAGAGATAGCGAGAGGGTGCCTATTTAGAGGGAGTACGAAACAAAGAGATAGAGAGATACTAACTTAAGGGAGCGTAAGAGAGAGAGATAAAGAGAGGCTGGTTAGCTTAAAGGTAGTAAGAGAGAGATAGCGAGAGGGTGCCGGTTTAGAGGGAGTGTAAAATAGAGAGATAGAGAGATACTAACTTAAAGGAGTACGAGAAAGAAAGATAGCGAGAGGGTGCCCGTTTAGAGGGAGTGCGAAACAAAGAGATAGAGAGATGCTAACTTAGGCGAGCGCGAGAGAGAGAGATAGAGAGAGGCTAGTTGGCTTAAAGGTAGTAAAAGAGAGATAGCGAGAGGGTGCCGGTTTAGAGGGAGTACGAAATAGAGAGATAGAGAGATACTAACTTAGGGGAGCGCGAGAGAGAGAGATAGAGAGAGGCTGGTTAGCTTAGAGGTAGTAAGAGAGAGATAGTAAGAGGGTACCCGTTTAGAGGGAGTGCGAGAGAGGGAGATAGTAGCTCTGGAACAGGCCTGGGGTAGTAATAATAGCGGCTCTAGGCGAGGGCGAGGCCTAGTCCTTTCCTTAAAGCCGTTTACCTAGGAGATCCTACTAGTAAAATAGTAAAGATAAGGGAAAATGCGAGGCAAATCAGTAGGAAAAGAATAGAAAGATATATTAGAAGTTTAAAGTAGAGAATCTAAAAGAAAGGAAAATCCGTCCTAAAGTAATAAGGAAAATCTACCCTAAAGTAATAAGGAAAATCTACCCTAAAGCAATACTTACTATTCCTAATCTGCTATATATAGTATAAGATTCTTAACTCTAAGTATAACTTTCTTCGTCTCCTTAATAGAATTAGCCAAAATTATATATCTTAGGATTAACCTAGGCATTTCGATAACAGGTTCCTTCTTAATAGCTACTCGATCTAGAAGTACCTTAACACTATTATTAGGGAACTCGTCTAGATATTCGTTTAGTAAAACAGCGTTAGTCTTAGGGAGAGGGTAAAAACAAAAAAGTATCCGTAGTCTAAACCCTTTATCTACCTTCTTCCTAAAGGTAAAAGTCCTATTCGAATTAGGATAGGGGAATATATTATATTATTCAAAGAACCGGTACGTAAGGATATATTTAAACCTGTCGATTATCGCCTAAGGGTTTATAGAGGTTGTAATAAACTTAAATATATCCTTTACTAAAATTCGGAACTAGTACTCGTATATATACTTACGCTTATAACGACTATTACCGTTAGTTTACGTCCAGACCTAGAATAAATATATATCCTTAAACGAGTTCCGGTTCGAGCCCGTAGGTACAACGCTATCCTAGTAAATTTATATAAGCTCCTCGAGGCTTTCGTAGTTAAGGCTATTACCTATAACTTAGTCTAGGTATATCGCTTTAGGGTTAAATAACTTAGGGAGAGCCTCGGAATAGTAGAGCGAAAGTATTAGAAAAACGATCTTATTTATTAGAAACTCGGTTTCGGGGCTAAGGGTATCGTCCTTAATAAGGTTACTAAGTTCTTAAGCGAATATTTTAATCGAGCTAGCTAAGGAGGCGGCTATACTTCGTATAATATTAACTAATCCGGGAAGCTCTATATCGGCGTCCTGGAAACTAAGGATATAGGTACGCTAGTTAATACTCGACTCGTAGAAGAATAAGAACCCTATTAACGTCTTAGTTAAAGCAAACCTAAGCCTATAAAGTCCTTCTAACTTACTATTAATACGGCGCGGCTTATCTAAAACCTAAGCTACCTTAGCAGGTAAAGCCCCGAGGAAGTACCGTATACCGAGAGAAAGGATAGTATAGAGCTTAGCCGACTTAAGACTGAGAGGATTAGTCTTGTAGATAATTCGGATTATATCTATAGCGACAAGGTACTTATTAACGTTCCTATAGACGAATTCCTGGAAATCGCTACTCTCGAATATATAAAATATATCGGATAGTATTAGAAGATTGTTAATAACGACTAGGGGTTTGGGAGGGGGTTGATATTGTGTCCGTAGGTGGGATAGGCTGCGATTAGTAAGATTAATAAACTTTAGCTAGTCTACTTCCGTAATACTAATAGCTTCGGCTAATTAGGTAGAGATTCGAAATTTAATCTTCTAACCCTAAAACCGATAATCTTTGTTAAAATAGCTAGGTATGCTATTAGACCTTCCCCGAAGCCTATCTAGGACTTTAGCAACTCGTTCTCGGAATCGCTTATCTAACTTTTAGGCGGCCTCCCGGTTATTTAACTTAAAGTCTATCTTATTAAAAGATTTGTAGTCTTTATTAAAGTACCTAAGATTAATAATACCGGGGTATTAAAAGGGGTATACCCCTTAGGTATTAAGGTACCGTTTAAACCTAGAGTAAGTTTAGATATAAGCGAGGCCAGCTTTCGTCATATTATAGGTAGGAGTTAATTTAGCCGTTATCTTAATAGAGTTAGATAGGAGGAATATTAAGAATTCCTATATCTTAACCTTCGGTAGCTTAAACGCCCGGGCTAATGATTTGTCGTTATCTTCGCTTAAGTTTTAAGAGTCTAAACTAATACTAGGACGATACTAGCGACGAGGTAGGGTAGGGCTAGTAGGAATAGATAACCCTTCGAAGATAAAATGTATAGTATTACGAATACAGTATTATTTCGCTAACAATGTACTCCCGGTTATATAAGTCGTATTAGCCTAGTTAGTAAGAACCTTTAACGTAATATCGATATAACGGATATCCTTTATCTGCTCTATCTAATCGGGCCGGAAGTTATCGGGCGGGAAGTAATTATGCTATGCTCGGGGGGGTATAGAGATGATCTTCTCCTATTTATTAAGGAATTTGTCGAGAGTCTCTTAAAGATTTCGAGAACGTATTATCTTAAACTTTAACCCCTTAGCATCGTATAGAAAGAATATACTATAAAAGGGCGTAAGGTCCCCGCCCTTTTCGTTATAATCGTTAAGCTACTTAACTATATCTTTCTAGACCTAAGGATCCTTATTAGGGATAAAGGATAAGTTTAACGTTCGACTATACGAACCCTTAGTAGTGCTAGATTTCTTTATAGATAATTTGGCGATAGCGAGAGTATCTTAGAAGTCTTTAGGAATAGTTAAAAGGATAGGAGACTCGGTCGATATTAGATCCGAATAATAATGTGTCGTATCTCCGCTTTTAGTAAGCGAGGTAAGTGCTAGGCGGAGAAGCTTTTCGTAAAGGAGTTTGTAGTTTTTGTTTGCGAATAAGAATAGCTTTAAGTTCTTATTACCCTTTCGAGGCATATACTTACGCGGGAAAAAGGCGAAGATAGGGAAACTATATATACCGATCTTACTAAAATGGATATGTAGGATGTGGTAGATTGGGACCTAAAGTGTCCTTTCCGTGTTTAGGTAAGAGATAGGAACCTGAATATAGAGAGATACTAAAAGTAAGTTCTCTGGCTAGGTAACGATGCTTAGAGTAATCGACTATTTGTATTAGTTAAGATTCTTAAACAAAATAATCGAACTGTTAATATCCTTAAACGAATACTTAAGTTAGGGCTTAAGGTTCGTTTTATAGAGATATATACGCCTGCTTAGTAGAAGTAATATACTACTGAATAGCTGCTGAAGACGTTATGGGGTTAGAAACCCCGAGTTGGAAGAGGCAGATATATATGCCTATTTCGGTCCGAATAGCGTATAACGGGAAAGTCTAAGACCGGAATATTATTCCGTATCGCTTTTTTAACTATTAGAGGGGCGATATATTTACTAGATCGAATAGTAGTAATATACCTCTTAGTTATGCTTAGAAGTAGCTTTATTATAGATACCCGGAGCGTAAGGGATAAGGCCGACCGTAAGGATATAGACGAGACGTCGAGTAAGCTTATCTTAAAAGATATAGTCCTTATCCTCGACAAACTATCGTTTCTCGTTATACTAGGCTTGTATCTATCTGTAACTTAGAAGCCTATTAGGCTTATCGTAATTATAGTCGTTATCTAAGCTAGGGATAGGACTAGATTCGGATAACCTAATATCGTTCTTATCGTCGAGCTCTATCTCCGAGTCCTTAGTAGTCTCTAGCCTATACTCGTTATCTCCCGAGCTAGTAATAAACTTAGCTTTTAAATCGATCTTAGAAAACTAAGCCCCTAAGGTTTAGTTACGATTTCGATAGCCTTAAGTAGATAAGTAGGAAGGACTATCAAGTCCCCTACTATTATTATTATCGTACTCCGGTTAACGAAAGGACGAAGAAACTAAGCGGCGGGAGCTACCGGCTTCGATATTATAGTTTTGGTCCGGTTAACGGGAAAGCTGATTAAGGGAGCGACGGGGGTTATCGGCGTAGTTTTCGATATCGATGTTTTTCTTTGGTTAATAAGAGGGCTAAGCTAAAGAGTAGCGGGGGTTATCGGTAAGGTCTTCGTTATCGTCGTTTTAGTCTAGTAGACGAGAGAGCTAAGAAGAGTAGCGGGAGCTACCGGCTTCGATATCGTCGTTTTAGTCCGGTTGATAAGGAAACTAGGTAGGAGAGCGGGACGTATGTCGGGAAGATTGGCGGGAGTTGTAGTAAGAACTAAGCCTAATATTAATATTACCTTTATCTATCTTTAAAAAAGAATAAGGATTAAACCCCGCTAACGGCGGACGGCCGAGAACAACCTAAAGCCTCTAGACAGACTTAGGTCGTAATATAGAACTAATACTATTCGCGGGCTTATATAGTACAAGTTAGTAATACTTCTTTAAATATATAAATAAAGGTATATATATAAGGAAGTCGAAGAAGGTACTATTTATTCGACTTAGTTACGGTAACTTAAGGTCGACCTTAAAGAACCCGAGGAATACGAGGCGACTTAGGAGTTTAAGATAGTTTCGCGCTATAGTAACTGCCGTTTTTTGCCTATCTTAGTAGAGGCTTAAGTATTAGGGGTTTACTGCGAAGATAACGATAAGGAGCGATGTAATCCTTTATAATAACGAGGTATAAAGCTGTATTCTAAATATTAGTAATATATTAAATATTAAGGAAAGAACCTCGGGAGAAACTTCTACCTAGTATAAACCTTTATTCTACTTTATTATCTGCTAATAGTTCTAATAGGCTAAGTAGCCGGCCTAGCCCTTTATTATTTACGTCCCTAAAACAGCCTAAAGAGTTAGTAATATACCTTTTAATTCTAAAGTTATTATAAAAGGTATACCGCTCTGAAGTACTAGTCCTATCTTGTTCTTAGTTATCTATCTTTGCCGGCTAAGCGATAAAGTCGTCCTAGTCTTATTCGGCGTACTCTAATACCCGCTAAGCGTTAAAGAGAACCCGATCCCGTTCGGAACGCTCTACGATTTCCTCGGTTAACAATCTTTCTTATTATATAGTATCTAAAGTAATAATTAGTTAGTTAAAGTACAATCTGGTATCCGAGTCGGTCGACTTACGGAATCTCTTTACTAAGTTATTTTTAATAAGATAGTTAATCGAACTAGTCTCCGTAGTATTATCGACCCTATTGGAAATATCTTGTTAGCGCTTTAGTAGTATCTCGATTAAATATATAAACCTTACTATATAGTATATAGGGTAATAAGTATTTAGTTGTAAACGGGGTTAATATTAGAGGATTACCGATTTCTTTTTGTCCTGTTCCTTACTGTATAAATTCCTAAGGTTTGTTATAATATTAGATAGATTATAACTTACGTTTTAAAGGCTGTCTTATAGTTGGTAGTCGGTAATAGTAGAGGAGTATAAATGTTTAAGATATCGTCTTCTAACCTGAAGATATATTGTTTAGAATGGAAACAAAGTATACTATAAATAGAGAAACTTACCGATTAAGCTCCTTATCTCTTTCTAATATCTATCTGTTATACTCTTCCTTTCTTTAGCGCCTAATATTTACAGTATCTTACGGAGGCGGGTCGAGTGTTTTATTAGAAGGTAAATAGGACCTGGTATTTGTTAATTAGATTAAGTTAGTAGGTTGTATATAGGGGGCCGGACCTTCGTATAGGTATCGAGACTGTAGATAAAGCGCTAAAACTACTGCTGATAGTCTTTAGTAGGAGTTAAAGCTTCCGCTAAATTTCAGAAGTTAAGTTACTTCCCCTATATTAAGAGGAAGCTATAATTAGTATTAAGATACCGGTATAAATGTTCGAACCCTAAGACTAACTCTAGGTACGGACGTCGTATATTTTGTATAAGTTATTCTATTTCCTTCTTACTAGCGTTAGTAATATTTATCCTTAGATAGTTGTCTGCCTATATAATGGAAATAATTTGCTATTTCCAGTTCTAAGTTAGCGTCTAACCCGACCTTGTAGTTAGGGTAACTATTCCTAGGTTATCGGGTCCTTATACTTACATACTAGGTATATAACTAACCTCGTCAGCCTTATTTTAAGCTTTAGGTCTAGGAGGCTAGGTCCGGTAGGCTGGTTATTATAAGATTCCTAGTTTTATTAGCTGCTTTTGTAGAGAATTTTAGGTTTAGGATTAACGTCGGATATATTCCTAGTCCCCCTAGCTCCTCCTATAGGGATTTTCAGGCTTAGCTCTAGTACTAGACCGAGCTAGCTTACTCCTTCTGTAGGCTAGCTGCTGTAAGATCCTTGATTCTGATAGCCGCCTGGTATTAACGCCGGACTTGTTCCTCCTAGAGCTACGTAAGATTCTTAGTCCCCTAGCTCTCCTTATCGGGATTCTTAGGCTTAGGAATAGTACTTAACCCTAAACCGAGCTGACTTTCCCTTCTATAGGCTAGCTACTGTAAGATCCTTAATTCTTATAGCCTTTTAGTATTAGCGCCGGACTTATTCCTCCTAGAGCTACGTAAGATTCTTAGTCCCCTAGCTTTCCTTGTCGGGATTCTTAGGCTTAGGAATAGTACCTAACCCTAAACCGAGCTAACTTTCCCTTCTATAGGCTAGCTACTGTAAGATCCTTAATTCTAATAGCCGCCTAGTATTAGCGCTAGACTTATTCCTCCTAGAGCTACGTAGGATTCTTAGTCCCCTAGCTCTCCTTGTCGAGATTATTAGGCTTAAGAATGGTACCTAACCCTAAACCGAGCTAACTTTTTCTTTTGTAGGCTGGCTATTGTAAGATCCTTAATTTTAATAGCCGCCTAGTATTAGCGCTAGACTTATTCCTTCTGGAGCTATATAGGATTCTTAGTCCCTTAGCTCTCCTTATCGGGATTATTAGGCTTAAGAATAGTACCTAACCCTAAACCGAGCTGACTTTCCCTTTTATAGGCTAGCTACTGTAAGATCCTTAATTCTAATAGCCGCCTAGTATTAGCGCCGGACTTATTCCTCCTGGAGCTACGTAGGATTCTTAGTCCCTTAGCTCTCCTTGTCGGGATTCTTAGGCTTAGGAATAGTACCTAACCCTAAACCGAGCTAACTTTCCCTTCTATAGACTAGTTATTGTAAGATCCTTAATTCTAATAGCCGCCTAGTATTAGCGCCGGACTTATTCCTCCTAGAGCTACGTAGGATTCTTAGTCCCCTAGCTCTCCTTATCGGGATTATTAGGCTTAAGAATAGTACCTAACCCTAAACTAAGCTAACTTTCCCTTCTATAGGCTAGCTACTATAAGATCCTTAATTCTAATAGCCGCCTAATATTAACGCCGGATTTATTCCTCCTAGAGCTATATAGGATTCTTAGTCTCCTAGCTCTCCTTATTAGGATTCTTAGGCTTAGGAATAGTACCTAACCCTGAACCGAGTTGACTTTCCCTTTTGTAGGCTAGCTATTATAAGATTTTTAATTTTAATAGCTGCCTAGTATTAGCGCCGGACTTGTTCCTCCTGGAGCTGTATAGGATTCTTAGTCCCTTAGCTCTCCTTATTGGGATTCTTAGGTTTAAGAATAGTACTTAACCTTAAACCGAGCTAACTTTCCCTTCTGTAGGCTAGCTGCTGTAAGATCCTTAATTTTAATAGCCGCCTAGTATTAACGCTAGACTTATTCCTCCTAGAGTTACGTAGGATTCTTAGTCCCCTAGCTCTTTTTATCGGGATTCTTAAGCTTAGGAATAGTACCTAACCTTAAACCGAGCTAACTTTCCTTTCTATAGGCTGGCTGCTGTAAGATCCTTAATTCTGATAGCCGCCTAGTGTTAACGTCGGACTTGTTTATCCTAGAGTTACGTAAGATTCTTAGTCCCCTAGCTCTCCTTATCGGGATTATTAGGCTTAAGAATAGCACCTAACCTTAAACCGAGCTAACTTTCCCTTCTATAGGCTGGCTGTTGTGAGATTCTTAATTCTGATAGCCGCTTAGTATTAGCGTCGGACTTATTTATCCTAGAGCTACGTAAGATTCTTAGTCCCCTAGCTCTTCTTATCGGGATTATTAGGCTTGAGAATAGTACCTAACCCTAAACCGAGCTAACTTTCCCTTCTATAGGCTAGCTACTGTAAGATCCTTAATTCTAATAGCCGCTTAGTATTGGCGTCGGACTTATTCCTCCTAAAGCTACGTAAGATTCTTAGTCCCCTGGCTCCCTTTATTAGGATTCTTAAGCTTGGTAATAGCACCCGACTCTAAACCGAGATCCTGGATTCTTATAGCCGCTTAGTATTAGCGCCGGTAAGATTCTTAATCCCTTTAGTTCCCCTTATCGGGATTCTTAGCCTTAGTAATATTACTAGACTAAGCTAGGTTATTCCTTCTGGTAGCTTGCTACTGTAGGATTCTTAATTCTTATAGCTTCCTTTGTTTCTATTTTTAAAGCTTTTTTATATTATTACATTAAAGGAAATTTAATCTTAGCTATTTATAATATTATAAAGATAGTTTCTTCTATCCTAGTATCTCCCCTCTTATTTCTAACTTACTAGCTATCTCCTTACCCGCTTAGTAGGGATATCTAATAGTAACCCGATTTATCCCCTTAACTATTTATCTTAGCCTAGCTATATATAAAAGTAATCTAATCCTTCTTATTCCTATAAGGCTCTTCGTTCTTAGAGTTAGTAGCTTATACCCCTAGTAGCTAATCCCCGCTAACCCCCCCTAAGCTAATAGGGGCTTTATCGCTGCTATATCGTATTCCCCGATTTCCCTGCCGTAATAGTAGTTAATCGTCTTCTTCGTTATCTAGTTCCGTATTCTAGAGCTCGTTCTCGGGCTCGATTAATCCCTTATTGCTTTAGCTACTTCGGTAGGACTTTTCGGGCTCTATACTAGCGCTATGTCGGGCTAGCTTATCCCTTTTAGCCTAGTTCCCTTAGCTACTTCTATAGGGACTTTCGGGATTAGTATTAGTATTAGACTTACGCCCGGCACTAGTATCAGCCGCAGCCGCTAAACTTCCGGCACGGCTAGCGGCTAAATTAGCATTATCGTATTTATTACCCGGGCTATCGTCGGAAAGGGGCGGGGGGCTTATAGATCTATCGTCGGAAAGGGGTAGGGGGCTTAAAGGTCGGCGTCGATTAGATTACTCTTTATCGATCTTATAGACTCGTAGGTATATCGAGAGTAAGGTAAGTAGGTCGCTAGACTTAAACTCTAAAGCCTTTACCTTTCTAGATCTAAGTAGGTAGGTTATATTATTAGGCGGTAATAGTTTGTACTTAATAATAGGTATTACTAAATTATAATTCGCCCTCTTATAAAGTTCTTTAAACCCTAAGGTATACTTCTCTATAAGCCGAATTACAAATTTAAACATCTTTATAGAAACCGTAGCATCCGCGGGTTCCTTAGATTTATCCTTACTAGTATTGCTTTTTAAATTGTTAAAGTTAGTTAAGAGGCTAACCTTCGGTAGAAAGGTAAGGATACCGGGACCGAAGTACTTAACGAGAATAGATAGAGGTTTATTACGAACGATTTCTTAGGTGTAATTTCCCTTTACGATATTAAGGTAGGCTATAACGTAAGAGTTTAGCTAGGTTTGTTTCTTAACGCTTAATATAATTAGTTTAGGATTCTAGTTAAGAAATTATCGGAAGGGGACTAATGCTATAAGGGTATTAAGATCTACCTTTGCCGTTTTATCCTTTAAACAGTAGTTAATATTAGTAGCCTCCTAATAATATAGTAAGGTTATCCGAGCATAGAGTTATCGGAGATAGTAAACCTTTTTTATATCTATAGCGTTTAGTTGGTTAATAAGAGTGTAAAAGTCCTAGACCTCCTCGAGGGATTAGAATACTTTAGAGACTCGGGAATAGCCAATCTGCTTAAGTATAGTAAAGAACTTCTTATATCGGATCGTAGTATCTAGGGGCATCGTATTCGCTACTATAGCATAGTACTCCTTATACAGATTACGGAGGTTGCTAGCCCCTTCCGAGCTAATAATTCGGGAAAGGAGTTATATACTTACTGTTATCGTATCTTTCTAGGCTCTAAACTCTAGGTTTTTTCGGATATCGGTTAATACCTTGTCGGCTAAAACATACGGCTGGATTATCGCGAGTATGGTTATAATTACTGGCTGGTTTATAAGGTTTTTAACTACCTCTTAAGGCGTAGAGTAGGCCTAGTTTATACGTTTAATCGTAATATTATTGCTTAGATGTTTTAAAGGGCGGGTATCCGGCTTAGTAGGGTGTTATACCCGCTTTAGTCGTAAGTATAGGGGCTTTATGCTCTGGCTTTGCTGGGATGGGATAGGTATTCCTTAGGAAGTATTAGTATTAGGCAGAGAGCTTTCGGGTTGGCTTTATAGGGGTAGTATGTTAATACCGTCTCTATCGTTCCTGTCGTCGTCGTCCGAAGTTAATGTAACATTAGTCTTTGGACGTCCTCGCTTCCGTTAATAAGGCTCCCTATTATCGGTATTCTTAGAGTCGTTTTAAGATTGTTAAGATAGCCTGCTTTAAGGTACTAGTGGAAGCACTTTAGGACTTATTAGAATTATAAATTAAATAAAGATAAAAAGATATATAGTTAATACCTAGTTTTATACTAACAGCCTTAACCGATTATTATATATGCTTTAGAATCTTATAGTAATCCTTCTTATCGACTTGTTATGTCAGAAGTTTAAGGGCATTGTCGAATATATTTAAGTACTTATACTTGTAATGCTTAGGTTCTTGCTATTTCCTTTTGTAACGCTATATAATAAAATTGTTAGATAGTAGGAATATTGTAAAATTTTTAAATGATAGGAATGTTGTGAAAATGTTATATATAATTGTAATATTTTATAGGAGTTTATTATTTCTTACGGGAATTTTTTCTTTTAAAGGTAGTTATAGCGTAGGCAGAGATATTAAACTTATAGTATTAAGTCTTATACCGCCGTAATATTATTAGGTAAGTTCCTTTTATACTAGGATAAGTTCCTTTTAAGAATAATTTGTCCAGGTTAGAGTCCCTTTATACTAGGATAAGTACCTTGGAGTTACTTTACTAGATATATTCCTAGGTAGATATTAGAAACTTAACAACCCTTTTATCCTTTATATTTATAATATTTAGCTTTTCCTTACCCTAAGTACTCTTAGAGTCAGCCTAATTCCTTTTAATAACAATTTATCCAGTTTAGAGTCCCTTTATACTAGGACAAGTACCTTAGAGTTACTTTGCTAGATATATTCCTAGGTAGATATTAGAAACTTAATAACCCTTCTATCCTTTACATTTATAACATTTAGCTTTTCCTTATCCTAAGTACTCTTAGAGTCAGCCTAATTCCTTTTAATAACAATTTATCTAGTTTAGAGTCCCTTTATACTAGGATAAGTACCTTAGAGTTACTTTACTAGATATTTTCCTAAGTAGATATTAGAAACTTAATAACCCTTCTATCCTTTATATTTATAATATTTAGCTTTTCCTTACCCTAAGTACTCTTAGAGTTAGCCTAATTCCTTTTAATAATAATTTATCTAGTTTGGAGTCCCTTTATACTAGGATAAGTACCTTAGAGTTACTTTACTAGATATATTCCTAGGTAGATAGTAGAAACTTAATAACCCTTCTATCCTTTACCTTTATAATATTTAGCTTTTCCTTACCCTAAATACTCTTAGAGTCTATTAATTTCCTTTTAATAACAATTTATCTAGTTTAGAGTTCCTTTATACTAGGATAAGTACCTTAGAGTTACTTTACTAGATATATTCCTAGGTAGATAGTAGAAACTTAACAACCCTTCTGTCCTTTACCTTTATAATATTTAGCTTTTCCTTACCCTAAATACTCTTAGAGTCTATTAATTTCCTTTTAATAACAATTTGTCTAGGTTAGAGTCTCTTTATACTAGGACAAGTACCTTAGAGTTACTTTACTATATATATTTATTAGGGTCATTCCCTATAGAATTCCTTAACTAACTAGCTACTTTGTATAAGAATATTATAATTGTTATTTTCTAGAAGAGAAGCTATACCGAAGGTATATATATATATACAGCTATTTATAAATACTAGGGCCTATATAGCAGACCCTGGAGGGTATATACGTAGAGGGTAAGAAGGGTTAGAGTACTAGAGAGTAAGAAGGGCTAGAGGGGCTAGAGGAGTTAAAGTACTAGAAGGTAAGAAGGGCTAAAGGGCTAAAGGGGCTAGAGGGGCTAGAGGGTAAGAACGGCTAAAGAGGCTAGAGGGGTTAGAGGGCTAGAGGGTAAGAGGGTAAGAAGGGCTAGAGGGGCTAGAGGGTAAGAAGGGCTAGAGGAGCCAGATAGGCTAAAAGGGCTAGAGGGCCAGAGGGCAAGAAAGTAAGAGGGGCTAGAGGGTAAGAGGGTAAGAAGAGTAAGAAGGGCTAGAGGGTAAGAGGGTAAGAAGGGCTAGAGGGTAAGAGGGTAAGAAAAGCATAATACGCTGTAAGGTAATACGCCGTAACGGCCCGTGCCGTAAGGTAATACGCCGTAAGATAATATGTTGTAAGGGTCTACGCTATAAGGGTTCGTACTATAAGGGTTCGTGCCGTTAGGTAATACGCTATAAGGTAATACGCCGGGAGGTAATACGCCGTAACGGCTCGCGCCGGGAGGTAATACGCCGTAAGGTAATACGCTAGGAGGTAATACGCCGTAATAGCTTACGCCGCGACGGCTTACGCCGGGAGGTAATACGCCGTAAGGTAATACGCCGTAAGGTAATACGCCGTAAGGTAATGCGCTGGAAGGGTTTGTACCGTAAGGTGATACGCCGTAACGGCCTACGCCGGGAGGTAATACGTCGTAAGGTAATACGCCGTAAGGTAATATACTATAGGGGTCCGCGTTATAAGGGTTCGTATTAGCCGTAAGGGTTTATACCGTAACGGCCCGCGTCGTAATGTAATACGCCGTAACGGCTCGCGCCGGGAGGTAATACGCCGGAAGGGTTTATATTATAAGGGTTCGTACCGTAACGGCCCGCGCCGGGAGGTAATACGCTGTAAGGTAATATACTGTAAGGGTCCGCGCTATAAGGGTTCGTACCGTAATAGCCCGCGCCGTAATATAATATGCCGTAATAGCTCGCGCTAAGAGGTAATACGCCGTAAGGGTCCGCGCTGTAAGGGATCGTACCGTAACGGCCCGCGCTATAATATAATATACCGTAAGGGTCCGCGCTATAAGGGATTATACTATAACGGCCCGCGCCGTAATATAATGCGCCGTAAGGTGATACGCCGCCGTAAGGTGATACGCTGTAATGTCTCGCGCCGGGAGGTAATACGTTGTAAGGTAATACGCCGTAAGGGTTTACGCTGTAAGGGTTCGTACTATAACAGCCCGCGCCGTGATATAATACGCCGTAACGTCTCGCGCCGGGAGGTAATACGCCGTAAGGTAATACGCCGTAAGGGTCCGCGCTGTAAGGGTTTATACCGTAATAGCCCGCGCCGTAATATAATACGCCGTAATGTCTCGCGCTGTAATGTAATATGCCGTAAGGTAATACGCCGCCGTAAGGGTCCGCGTTATAAGGGTTCGTACCGTAAGGGTTCGTATTATAACGGCCTGTACTAGGAGGTAATATGCCGTAATATCTCGCGCCGGGAGGTAATATACCGTAAGGTAATACGCCGTAAGGGTCCGCGCTATAAGGGTTCGTACTATAACGGCCTACGCCGTAATATAATACGCCGTAACGGCTTACGCCGGGAGGTAATACGCCGTAAGGTAATACGCTACCGTAAGGTAATACGCCGTAAGGGTCCGCGCTATAAGGGTTTATACCGTAAGGGTTTGTGCCGTAATAGCCCGCGCCGGGAGGTAATGCGCCGTAACGGCTCGCGCCGGGAGGTAATACGCCGTAAGGTAATATGCCGTAAGGGTCCGCGCTGTAAGGGTTCGTGCCGTAAGGGTTCGTGCTGTAATGGCCCGTATTGTGATATAATATGCCGTAAGGTGATAGTATATATGTTCTGGGCGAGGGGGTTAAGGAAAAGAGAGCTAGCGCTATAGAGGCGATTATATAAGCTATTAGCGAGAGTCGTTATTAAGAGCCGAGAATATACTTATAAGGCTAGAAGAGGCTTATTACTAGAGCGCTTACGAGACGGAGGAGTTACGGGCAAGCGACTACCCTAACTAAAGCTGTTAGCGAGGGTTACTCTTATAGGCTTGTCGTTATTATCGAGATATATTTATAAAGTTAGAAGAGGCTTACTACTAAAGCGTTTATAAGATAGAGGAGTTATAGGCGAGCGACTACCTTAACTAAAGCTGTTAGCGAGGGTCGCTCTTATAAGCTTATCGTTATCGTTAAGATATACTTATAAGGTTAGAAGAGGTTTACTACTAGAGCGCCTATCGGGTAAGCGACTACCCTAACTAAGGCGGTTACCGAGGATCGCTTACATCTAGCGCGCGAGATCGTAGCCGAAGGTGAAAAAAAAGAGGGGCGATTTTCCGAAATAAAGAACGCGTCCTAAAAGTCTAGGTATATAAATATAACGTATTAATATTAGTAGGACTGTATATAGGGGTTTCGCTTTTATCTACTCCCTCCTTCTATTCTTATTCCTACTTTCTTTCTTCTCTTTCTCCCTAAACTTTACTATTAAAACGTACTTTATTTTTAATTTACTTATAATCTTCTAAGATTAAGACGATAAGCTAGTACTTAAACCCGTATTAGTCCTTAGTAATAGAAATTAATTTCTATTACTAAAGTTTACCGGCCTATACTTATTAGCCTATACTAGACCTTAGCGATAAAAATTAATTTCTATCGCTAAGGTCTACTAGCCTATACTTATTAGCCCGTACTAGACCTTAGCGACAGAAATTAATTTCTATCGCTAAGGTCTACTAGCCTATACTTATTAGCCTGTACTAGACCTTAGCGATAGAAATTAATTTCTGTCGCTAAGGTCTGCTAGTCTATATTTGTTAGCCCGTGCTAGACCTTAGCGATAGAAATTAATTTTTATCGCCGAGGTCTGCTAGCCTATGCTTATTAGCCCGTACTAGACCTTAGCGATAGAAATTAATTTCTGTCGTCGAGGTCTGCTAGCCTATGCTTATTGGCTTATACTAGACCTTAGCGACAGAAATTAATTTCTATCGCCGAGGTCTGCTAGCCTATACTTATTAGCCCGTACTAGACCTTAGCGATAGAAATTAATTTCTATCGCCGAGGTCTACTAGCCTGTGCTTATTAGCCCGTACTAGACTTTAACGATATAAATTTAACTTTTATCCCTAAGGTCTACTAGCCTATACTTATTGGCCCGTACTAGACCTTAGCGACAGAAATTAATTTCTGTCGCCGAGGTCTGCTAGCCTGTGCTTGTTAGCCCGTGCTGGACCTTAGCGATATAAATTTAACTTCTGTCCCTAAGGTCTGCTAGCCTGTGCTTGTTAGCCCGTGCTGGACCGTAGCGATATAAGTAGATTTCTGTAGCTAATATTTGCTAGCCGATACTTATTAGTACGTATAAGACTTTAATAAGAAAAATAATATTAATAACTAAGATTAGTTAGCTTATACTTATTAGTTTGGATATACTATTTTAAAGGTACAAATTTAGTATTTACTAACGTTAGTCTATTCTTAATAGCCTATACCTAATATTAGGAATCTATATATATTATATTATTTACTTAGTATTTATAAACGACGGTAGTAGGAGCCTCTGGGTTACCTATAAGGCTAGACTACTGGAAATTTGATATAGTAGCTATAACTAGATGTTTGTATTACCTAGAGTTAATTTTTCTAAGACCTAAATGCCGAAAACTTTTGACCTAAAAAAAGATTTCCTAACCTTAAGCCTTTAGGGTTAGTATAAGTTACATATAGGGGGCCGGACCTTCGTATAGGTATCGAGACTGTAGATAAAGCGCTAAAACTACTACTAATAGTCTTTAGTAGGAGTTAAAGCTTCCGCTAAATTTCAGAAGTTAAGTTACTTCCCCTATGTTAAGAGGAAGCTATAATTAGTATTAAGATACCGGTACAAATATTCGAACCCTAAGACTAACTCTAGGTACGGACGTTATATATTTTGTATAGGTTATTCTATTTCCTTCTTACTAGCGTTAGTAATATTTATCCTTAGATAGTTATCTACCTATATAATGGAAATAATTTACTATTTCTAGTTCTAGGTTAGCGTCTAACCTAACCTTATAGTTAGGGTAACTATTCCCAGGTTATCGGGTCCCTATACTTACATACTAGGTATATAACTAACCTCGTTAGCCTTATTTTAAGCTTTAGGTCCGGGAGGCTAGGTCCGGTAGGCTAGTTACTATAAGATTCCTGGTTCTATTAGCTACTTTTATAGAGAATTTTAAGTTTAGGATTAGCGTCGGATATATTCCTAGTCCCCCTAGCTCCTCCTATAGGGATTTTCAGGCTTAGCTCTAGCACTAGACCGAGCTAGCTTACTCCTTCTGTAGGCTAGCTACTATAAGATCCTTAATTCTAATAGCCGCCTAGTATTAGCGCCGGACTTATTCCTCCTAAAGCTACGTAAGATTCTTAGTCCCCTAGCTCTCCTTATCGGGATTCTTAGGCTTAGGAATAGCACCTAACCCTAAACCGAGCTAACTTTCCCTTCTATAAGCTAGCTACTATAAGATTCTTAATTCTTATAGCCTCTTAGTATTAGCGCCGGACTTATTCCTCCTAGAGCTACGTAGGATTCTTAATCCCTTAGCTCTCCTTATCGGGATTATTAGGCTTAAGAATAGTACCTAACCCTAAACCGAGCTAACTTTCCCTTCTATAGGCTAGCTATTATAAGATCCTTAATTTTAATAGCCTCTTAGTATTAGCGCCGGACTTATTCCTCCTAAAGTTACGTAAGATTCTTAATCCCCTAGCTCTCCTTATCGGGATTCTTAGGCTTAGGAATAGTACCTAACCCTAAACCGAGCTAACTTTCCCTTCTATAGGCTAGCTATTATAAGATCCTTAATTCTAATAGCCGCCTAGTATTAGCGTCGGACTTATTTATCCTAAAGCTACGTAAGATTCTTAATCCCCTATCTCTCCTTATCGGGATTATTAGGCTTAAGAATAGCACCTAACCCTAAACTAAGCTAACTTTCCCTTCTATAGGCTAGCTACTATAAGATCCTTAATTCTAATAGCCGCCTAGTATTAACGCCGGACTTATTCCTCCTAGAGCTATATAGGATTCTTAGTCCCCTAGCTCTCCTTATCGGGATTATTAGGCTTAAGAATAGTACCTAACCCTAAACCGAGCTAACTTTCCCTTTTATAGGCTAGCTACTATAAGATCCTTAATTCTAATAACCTCTTAGTATTAGCGCCGGACTTATTCCTCCTAAAGCTACGTAAGATTCTTAGTCCCCTAGCTCTCCTTATCGGGATTCTTAGGCTTAGGAATAATACTTAACCCTAAACCGAGCTAACTTTCCCTTCTATAAGCTAGCTACTATAAGATCCTTAATTCTAATAGCCGCTTAGTATTAGCGTCGGACTTATTTATCCTAGAGCTACGTAAGATTCTTAGTCCCCTAGCTCTCCTTATCGGGATTCTTAGGCTTAGGAATAGTACCTAACCTTAAACCGAACTAACTTTCCCTTCTATAGGCTAGCTACTATAAGATCCTTAATTCTAATAGCCGCCTAGTATTAGCGCCGGACTTATTCCTCCTAGAGCTATATAGGATTCTTAATCCCCTAGCTCTCCTTATCGGGATTCTTAGGCTTAGGAATAATACCTAACCCTAAACCGAGCTAACTTTCCCTTTTATAGGCTAGCTACTATAAGATCCTTAATTCTAATAGCCGCCTAGTATTAGCGCCGGACTTATTCCTCCTAGAGTTATGTAAGATTCTTAGTCCCCTAGCTCTCCTTATCGGGATTATTAGGCTTAAGAATAGTACCTAACCCTAAACCGAGCTAACTTTCCCTTCTATAGGCTAGCTACTATAAGATCCTTAATTCTAATAGCCGCCTAGTATTAACGTCGGACTTATTTATCCTAGAGTTACGTAAGATTCTTAATCCCCTAGCTCTCCTTATCGGGATTCTTAGGCTTAGGAATAGTACCTAACCCTAAACCGAGCTAACTTTCCCTTCTATAGGCTAGCTACTATAAGATCCTTAATTCTAATAGCCGCCTAGTATTAGTGTCGGACTTATTTATCCTAGAGCTACGTAAGATTCTTAGTCCCTTAGCTCTCCTTATCGGGATTATTAGGCTTAAGAATAGTACCTAACCCTAAACCGAGCTAACTTTCCCTTCTATAGGCTGGCTACTATAAGATCCTTAATTCTAATAGCCGCCTAGTATTAGCGTCGGACTTATTCCTCCTAGAGCTACGTAAGATTCTTAGTCCCCTGGCTCCCTTTATCGGGATTCTTAGGCTTAGTAATAATACCCGACTCTAAACCGAGATCCTAGATTCTTATAGCCGCTTAGTACTAGCGCCAGTAAGATTCTTAATCCCTTTAGTTCCCCTTATCGGGATTCTTAACCTTAGCAATATTACTAGACTAAGCTAGGTTATTCCTTCTAGTAGCTTACTACTATAGGATTCTTAATTCTTATAGCTTCCTTTATTTCTATTTTTAAGGCTTTTTTATATTATTATATTAAAGGAAATTTAATCTTAGCTATTTATAATATTACAAAGATAGTTTCTTCTATCCTAGTATCTCCCCTCTTATTTCTAACTTACTAGCTATCTCCTTACCCGCTTAGTAGGGATATCTAATAGTAACCCGATTTATCTCCTTAACTATTTATCTTAGCTTAGCTGTATATAAGAGTAGTTTAATCCTCCTTATTCCTACAGGGCTCTTCGTTCTCGGAGTTAGTAGCTTATACCCCTAGCAGCTAATCCCCGCTAACCCCCCCTAAGCTAATAAGGGCTTTATCGCTACTATATCGTATTCCCCGATTTCCCTACCGTAATAGTAGTTAATCGTCTTCTTCGTTATCTAGTTCCGTATTCTAAAGCTCATTCTTAGGCTCGATTAATCCCTTATTACTTTAGCTACTTCGGTAGGACTTTTCGGGCTCTATACTAGTATTATATCGGGCTAGCTCGTCCCTTTTAGCCTAATTCCCTTAGCTACTTCTATAGGGACTTTCGGGATTAGTATTAGCGTTAAACTTACGCCTAGCACTAGTATCAGCCGTAGCCGTTAAACTTCCGGTACGGCTAGCGGCTAAATTAGTATTATCGTATTTATTACCCGGGCTATCGTCGGAAAGGGGCGGGAAGCTTATAGATCTTTCGTCGGAAAGGGGTAGGGGGCTTAAAAGTCGGCGTCGATTAGATTACTCTTTATCGATCTCGTAGACTCGTAGGTATATCGAGAGTAAGGTAAGTAAGTCGTTAGACTTAAACTCTAAAGCTTTTACCTTTCTAGATCTAAGTAGGTAAGTTATATTATTAGGCGGTAATAGTTTATACTTAATAATAGGTATTACTAAATTATAATTCGCCCTTTTACAAAGTTCTTTAAACCCTAAGGTATACTTCTCTATAAGCCGAACTATAAATTTAAATATTTCTATAAAAACCGTAGTATCCGCGGGTTCCTTAGATTTATCCTTACTAGTATTACCCTTTAAATTGTTAAAGTTAGTTAAAAGGTTAACCTTCGGTAGAAAGGTAAGGATACCGGGACCGAAGTACTTAACGAGAATAAATAGAGGCTTATTACGAACGATTTCTTAGGTATAATTTCCCTTTACGATATTAAGGTAGGCTATAACGTAAAAGTTTAGCTAGGCTTATTTCTTAACGCCTAATATAACTAGTTTAGGATTCTAGTTAAGAAATTATCGGAAGGGGACTAATACTATAAGGGTATTAAGATTTACCTTTACCGTCTCGTCCTTTAAATAGTAGTTAATATTAGTAGCCTTCTAACAATATAGTAAGGTTATCCGAGTATAAAGTTATCGGAGATAGTAAACCTTTTTTATATCTATAGCGTTTAGTTAGTTAATAAAAGTATAAAAGTCCTAAACTTCCTCGAGGGATTAAAATACTTTAAAGACTCGGGAATAGCCGATCTACTTAAATATAATAGAGAACTCCTTACGTCGGATCGTAACGTCTAGGGGTATCGTATTCGTTACTATAGTATAGTACT
Source organism: Podospora conica (assembly GCA_030685255.1). Taxonomy (NCBI): domain Eukaryota; kingdom Fungi; phylum Ascomycota; class Sordariomycetes; order Sordariales; family Podosporaceae; genus Podospora; species Podospora conica. Next base: position 25,530 of record MU839587.1, read on the forward strand.
CCTTATACAAATTACGGAGGTTACTAGCCCCTTCCGAGCTAATAATTCGGGAAAGGAGTTATATACCTACTATTATCGTATCTTTCTAGGCTCTAAACTCTAAGTTTTTTCGGATATCGGTTAATACCTTATCGGCTAAAATATACGGCTAGATTATCGCGAGTATAGTTATAATTACTAGCTAGTTTATAAGGTTTTTAACTACCTCTTAAGGTATAAAGTAGGCTTAATTTATACGTTTAATCGTAATATTATTACTTAGACGTTTTAAAAGGCGGGTATCCGGCTTAGTAGGGTATTATACCCGCTTTAGTCGTAAGTATAAGGGCTTTATACTCTAGCTTTACTGGGATAGGATAGGTATTCCTTAGGAAGTATTAGTATTAGGTAGAGAGCTTTCGGGTTAGCTTTATAGGGGTAGTATATTAACGCCGTCTCCATCGTTCCCGTCGTCGTCGTCCGAAGTTAATATAACATTAGTCTTTAGATATCCTCGCTTCCGTTAATAAGGCTCCCCGTTATCGGTATTCTTAGAGTCGTTTTAGGATTATTAAGATAGCCTACTTTAAGGTATTAGTAGAAGTACTTTAGGACTTATTAGAATTATAAATTAAATAAAGATAAAAAGATATATAATTAATACCTAGTTTTATACTAACAGCCTTAACCGATTATTATATATACTTTAGAATCTTATAGTAATCCTTCTTATCGACTTATTATATTAGAAGTTTAAGGGTATTATCGAATATATTTAAGCACTTATACTTATAATACTTAGGTTCCTGCTATTTCCCTTTATAACGTTATATAATAAAATTATTAGATAGTAGGAATATTGTAAAATTTTTAAATAATAGGAATATTGTAAAAATATTATATATAATTGTAATATTTTATAGGAGTTTATTATTTCTTACGGGAATTTTTTCTTTTAAAGGTAGTTATAGCGTAGGTAAAGATATTAAACTTATAGCGTTAAGTCTTATACTACCGTAATATTATTAGGTAAGTTCCTTTTATACTAGGATAAGTTCCTTTTAAGAATAATTTATCTAGGTTAGAGTCCCTTTATACTAGGATAAATACCTTAAAGTTACTTTACTAGATATATTCCTAGGTAGATATTAGAAACTTAATAACCCTTTTATCCTTTATATTTATAACATTTAGCTTTTCCTTACCCTAAGTACTCTTAGAGTTAGCCTAATTCCTTTTAATAACAATTTATCTAGTTTAGAGTCCCTTTATACCAAGATAAGTACCTTAAAGTTACTTTACTAGATATATTCCTAGGTAGATATTAGAAACTTAATAACCCTTCTATCCTTTATATTTATAATATTTAGCTTTTCCTTACCCTAAGTACTCTTAAAGTTAGCCTAATTCCTTTTAATAATAATTTATCTAGTTTAGAGTCCCTTTATACTAGGATAAGTACCTTAAAGTTACTTTACTAGATATATTCCTAGGTAGATAGTAGAAACTTAATAACCCTTCTATCCTTTACCTTTATAATATTTAGCTTTTCCTTACCCTAAATACTCTTAAAGTCTATTAATTTCCTTTTGATAATAATTTGTCTAGGTTAGAGTCTCTTTACACTAGGATAAGTACCTTAGAGTTACTTTACTATATATATTTATTAGGGTTATTCCCTATAGAATTCCTTAACTAACTAGCTACTCTGTATAAGAATATTGTAATTGTTATTTTCTAGAAGAGAAGCTATACCGAAGGTATATATATATATATAGTTATTTATAAATACTAGGGCCTATATAGCAGACCCTAGAGGGTATATACGTAGAGGGTAAGAAGGGCTAGAGTACTAGAGAGTAAGAAGGGCTAGAGGGGCTAGAGGGGCTAGAATACTAAAGGGCAAGAAGGGCTAGAGGGCTAGAGGGGCTAGAGGGGCTAGAAGGTAAGAACGGCTAAAGGGGCTAGAAAGGCTAGAGGGCCAGAGGGCAAGAGGGTAAGAAGAGTTAGAGGGGCTAAAGGGTAAGAAGGGCTAGAGGAGCTAGACGGGCTAGAAGGGCTAAAGGGCCAGAGGGTAAGAGGGCAAGAGGGGCCAGAGGGCAAGAGGGTAAGAAGGGCAAGAGGGGCTAAAGGGTAAGAGGGTAAGAAGGGCTAGAGGGTAAGAGGGTAAGAAGGGTATAATACGCTATAAGGTAATACGCCGTAACGGCCTGTACCGTAAGGTAATACGCCGTAAGATAATACGTTATAAGGGTCCGCGCTATAAGGGTTCGTACTATAAAGGTTTATACCGTTAGGTAATACGCCGTAAAGTAATACGCCGGGAGGTAATACGCCGTAACGGCTCGCGCCGGGAGGTAATACGCCGTAAGGTAATACGCCGGAAGGTAATACGCCGTAACGGCTTACGCCGCGACGGCTCGCGCCGGGAGGTAATACGCCGTAAGGTAATACGCTGTAAGGGTCCGCGCTGTAAGGGTTCGTACCGTAACAGCCCGCGCCGTAATATAATACGCTGTAACGGCTCGCGCCGGGAGGTAATACGCCGTAAGGGTCCGCGTTATAAGGGATCGTACCGTAACGGCCCGCGCCGTAATATAATACGCCGTAAGGGTCCGTACTATAAGGGATCGTACCGTAACGGCCCGCGCCGTAATATAATACGCCGTAAGGTAATACGCCGCCGTAAGGTAATATACCGTAACGTTTTACGCCGGAAGGTAATACGCCGTAAGGTAATACGCCGTAAGGGTCCGCGTTATAAGGGTTCGTACCGTAACGGCCTACGCCGTAATATAATACGCCGTAACGTCTCGCGCCGGGAGGTAATACGCCGTAAGGTAATACGCCGTAAGGGTCCGCGCTATAAGGGTTCGTACCG
>MU839588.1:0-27938 GCA_030685255.1 Podospora conica
ATTAAAAGAAAATAAAGAAGTTTTAGAATCTATAATATCTATAGTTATAAATTATATATTAATTTCTACTATATCGTTATAGTTTATATAAGTATTTATCTATTTAAATAGCTATTTAGATTAACGAATATCTTTAATTATCCTTTTAATTAACGACTTTTTAAGTCATTCTAGTCAAGTCACGACTTGACTTGACTTTTGGCCAGTCAAGTCACGGCCTGACTTTTGACTTGCCAAGAAAGTCAAGTCATGACTTGACTTCTAAAAGTCTGACTTGACTTGACTTGTGACTTTTGACTTGTGACTTTTTTGCCCACCCTGGAAGTATAGTAATTCTCGAAATTTAATTTATTAAACAAAAACATCCACTTAACTACAAGAGGAATACCTTACTAATATTTAATATAAACGGTACTATTAAACTGCCTATACTAGGTATTTTACCGGACCTTAATATCTCGAGAAATCCTAGTTCTGGAATTATAAAATAAGGAGAAGGTAATTGCCCGGATAATAGCTAACCTGTTAGGCTCTGATAGCCGGGAAAACGAGCCTAATTATAGCCCGGAAGACATAGGACCCTATAAAGGGATAGAAGTATCTATTTTAGATTAGTCTATTGTTTTAAGTTAGTCTACTATATTAGATTAGTCTGCTAAGTTTATCTAGTTAATTCTATTATATAGGACTTTTTATAGTAGATATCTAGCCTATAAAGAGGATATCCACAATTAGTAAATACTAACTACTTTACTTTTCTATTTAAGGAAGTAAAGATAGAGCCTAGTACCTTTAAATAAGCTATGGAAAGTAGTGGAAAATAATAATACCTAGAAGCTATAGAACTAGAAATACGAGAATTAACTTACTAAGAAATTAGGGTATTTGGAATATAGTGGTAATATCTTGAAGTATTAAGCTACTAGGCGGTAGATAATTTTTTTTTAAAAAGTAAAATTCTATTACGAAGACTATTAAGTACGTAGTACGATATATAGTATAATATTCTAACTAGATACTTAAAATCGATTATATCTATACCTTTAGTACTACCTACCGCTTAAATACGTATTAAAATAGTCTATATGGTAGGATTATAGTTAAACTAGGATTTCGTATAATACGATGTAAAGGACGCCTTTTTATATACTAAAATACATATAGAAATATATATTAAATAACTTAATGGATTCGAATACGGAGCAAATAAAACCTATTAGCTAAGAAAAACACTTATATAGATTGAAATAGTCTACTAGACTCTGGTATAAATACTTTAAAGAAGCTATTACTATAGCTGGGTCTAATTCATAAACTGGCGCCTGGAAGCAATTGGCACAGAAGGGATAATTACTAAGTACTAAAGGGTAAGCGCTGTAATATAGCATAAGGTGCGTAGTGTAAATAAGGTGTAAGGGGTTACATATAATAATTAAATTCGTTAAGGAGAAAAGAAATTCTATCTTCCTCCGTAGGGTCTAGCTCTATATATAAAGAAGGGGCCCGCCTGTAATACAGGGGGCCCTATTCCCTAGAGTAGCTAGATTAATCGCAGTGGAGCGGCGGCGTGCTTCTAGCTGTTTCTAGTTATTGTAAGCTGTTATACTCCGTAACTCGCTACTTGCCACTTGCTGCGATTAACCTTGCTTACGCGGAGGCTTTCCTCCGGCCTTACCACTTAGCTACGATTTACCCTGCTTAGCCGGAGGCTTTGCTCCGAATTGTGTAAAGGATATAGTTTATAAAAAGTAAGTAGGTTTAACCCTGTAATGATTAACTAAGGTTATCCTTGTAAGTAGTAATAGGGAGTATCCTTACAATAAACTTAGGATATCCTCTTATTATTATATACCCCCCTGAAGCTAGATAATATTTTATTATCTTAGCTTAACTTTATAATAATAAGCTCTTAGCTCTTCGTTTCTTAATTAATTAATTATACGGCTATCTGATTTATTAAGCCTTTAAAACGGATAGAATAAGGGGTTTTTAACGTTATTCTTTTTCCACTAAGCCTAATCGTTTACAAAAATTAGTAAATTACCATATTTCTACTCCTTTAGTTAATAGATTGGCTAGATTAGTTTTACTACTTATATATATAACTATTAATTCTTTATTTTCTATATGGCTGCGAATATAGTAATATAATACTTTTATATATTTAGTCCTGTTTTAAAATACTGGATTTTCAGCTAAGGCTTTAGCTGATTTGCTATTAGTTACTAAGACTGGTAAGTTTATAGATTATTTTAGATTTAGTAATTTAATTATATTATTTAGGCTATGTATAAGATACTGTAATTCTTTCCTAATATCTCGTATACCTTAATATTCGGCTTTAGTACTACTAAGTACTTAAGTTTTCTGTAAAGTAATATACTAGCTAATAATATTTCCAAATAGGAAGAGTATATAGGTAGTAGTACTACGCCTCGCTAATAAATCATCTACGTAGGCGGCATCTATGTATCTAATAATTCTAGGAATAAAAATACATATTATTATATTTATAGCCCTAGATACGATCTAAGGCTTTCCAGTAGTCTTTTCCTGGATTAGAGATAAATCTTAAATAGTAGTTAACTGCGAAGTTAATATCTGGGCGCGTTTTTAACGCTAAGTATAGTAATTCGCCTATTTATTGTTAGTATAGTGTAATTTCTTTATTTCAAGCCTTATCTGTAGATTTCTATAGCTTTAAACCAGTATCTGACAGAGTAGAATATTTATATATAGTATCCTTATTAAATCTACTTAATAGTGTTTAGGTATACTGATTTTAATATGTAGTAATACTCTTTCCTTTATGTATTTCGAATTTAAGGCCTAGAAAGGTACTAGGTTCGCCTAAATAGTAGATTTTAATAGTCTTATTCATTTCTGCCATTACTTCTATTATTTTATTTTCATCTGGCCCTGTAGCGATTGTATCATCTACGTAGCAAAGTAGGAAAATAGAATATTTGGGGTGTAAAAAGTAACCCTTTTTATATAGACTACTTTAGCTACGGCTTCCTTTATATATTTATACCAAAGTCTAGGTAATTGTTTTAGACCGTAAAGTGCCTTATTTAATTTACAGTATAAGTCGTTTCCTTTTTTCAAACTAGTAGGTTGTTGTACATAGATTTCTATAAAGGCGTTTTTAACGTCGTATTATAGGAAACACCAGTTTAAGGATAAGGTATTAATAAAGACTCTGCTATAGGTTTCCGGTCTAACAGTAGTACTATAGGTATCGATATAATCGATTCCTAGGACTTAGTCAAATCATTAGGTAACCTATCTAGCCTTATACTTAGTTTTTTTTAATACATTAGAGTGTTTCTTAACGTATACCCAGCGGCCTCCTAGGGCTTTCAAGTCTAGTAGTAATTTACTTAAAGTCCACGTCTCTTAACTTTCTAATTCTGTAACCTTTATGGCTATAGAATTAAGCTATTCTCCATTTTCTAGACTATTAATTACTTATTTATAAGTCTTCGGTTCCGAATACGTATCTTTTACTCTATTAATATAGTATAAGTCTTTACTTAATTTATCTATATTATCCTCGTATTACTAATATCTCCTATATAGAGTATTACGAGTAATAATATTATTTGGACGCAGTTTAATATTAGTTACTACCGGAAAGCTTACTTCTGGAATAGTATTATTATTTAATACCGAAGTATTATTATTTTCTTCTTCCGGATAGTCTTACTCTATAAAGCGTTCCAGACTTTAAGGTATAGAACTAATAGGTTGTAAAGGTATTAAATCCTTCTTAGTTTCTACGTTATCTTGTAATTCTATTTCTATAGTATTATTAGTATTTACTTTTTGTAAGTTATTATCCTTATAGTTAAAAGGATTCTTAGGTGCTAGAAACATGTTTTCTAATATCTTTAAGTCTCTAACCCAGATTAGTTTATTCTTTTCTAAATCCCAGATACGATAATTCGTATCTATAGTTCCGTATCCTATTAGGATTCCTAAAATACCTCTTTAATCTAGTTTACTAGGTACTAGCTTTCGTTTAAAATAAACTAGACTTTTAAAGGTTCTAATATTATCTATATTTGGCTTTACTTTATCTTCCTATTCGTACAGAGTTTTATAATTTAGTTAAGTAAATAGAGTTTTATTATAGAGATATACGACCGCTACTACTACTTCCCCCTATATATACTACGGCAGATTAGTATTAATTAGTACGGCTCGTACTTGATTTTATATAGTACGATTAATTCTTTTTACTTCGCTTTTTTATTAGCTAGTATACGGCGAAGAGGTTTAATAAATTATTCTAGCTTTATCTAAAGCGGATTTAAAGCGTTTATTAATAAGCTCTCCGCCTTCGTCGTTAGCAAAGAACTTTATTTTATTATTATTAGTTACTTAATTTTCACCTATAGCTTTAAATCGATTAAAACCGTTATAGGCTTCGTCTTTTATATTTAATAGTTCTACTTCTAAATATTTAGTATCTGAATCTAAAAAGTAATAATATACTTCTTTTTATCGTAAGGAGGTAGTTTAATTAGACTATAGAGATTAGATCTTACTTTAGTAAAATATTCTTTCCTTATTATTTCTAGTATATTAGAGATCTTATTAATATATTGTTTTAAATTTACCTTTAAATACGTAGGGTATTCTTTAATATTTTTATCTTCTAAATCTAATAGTTTAGATAAAGTATTTCGGTTATATTGTCCTTTTAAATTCGATATAACTACTTTCTGATTATTAGAAGTAGTAGTAGTATTAGCCTCTTACGGCTTACTCATATCTTATTAGCTTTATTTACAAAGATTACTATTTGTTAAGAATCTTAAAGCTTTAATTACTTTTTCGCTAATATATCTAAATCGTTAATATAGTAAATAATCTAAGTCGTTTATAACTTTAGATACCTTTAAGACCTACTTATTAGTAAGTAGTATATTTCTTTAAGTAGTATTTTGTATAGTCTTAGTAACTACTTCTACTAGAAGTTAATATAAATTTCATAAGATAGTTCCTGTTGTAATTAAAGATCCTAATTAGTTATCTTTAGTTTTAGTAAATAGGAAAACTCTCTTTTCATCGAATAAAGAGTATAATCTCAGATTTACCTAGCTAATAAGTTAATCCCTATATCTAGCATATACGGGTAGTTATTTAAAGTTAAATACTACTTGGTATCTTGAAATTTAATTATTACATTTCCAATTCCTTAGATAGTAATAGTTTTCTTATTCCCCTAGCTAACTTATTTCTTAGAGTTACGGAAAGAACTAAAATAACTTTTATTACAAACTATATATATTTCTGTAGTAGTATCTAGGGTGGGCAAAAAGTCAAGTTAAGTTAAGTTATGGCCTGACTCGTAACTTAACTAGAAAAGTTAAGTTAAGTTATAACTTTTAAAAGTTAAGTCAGGGCTTTAACTTTTACTTACTAAGAAAAGTTAAGTTAAGTTATAACCTTTCTTGGCAAGTTATGACTTAACTTGCAAGTTAAATTAAGTTGGTATATAAAAAGCGAAATTCTAAGTAAATTAGAATAAAATATATTTAAGTTAGTATAATAGTATATATAATCGATTCTAACTAATACCTTAAATATAAGAGGTTGTAAGTTCGAATCGTATATCGAATACTAAGATAAAAACTTTATTATTATAAAAGTAAAGAAATAACTAACTAAAGAAATAACTAATAAAAGAAATAACTAACTAAAGAAATAACTAACTAACGGAATAACAAACTAAAGAAATAACTAACTAAAGAAATAACTAACTAAAGAAATAACTTAATCTTCCTCCTCGTAATTATTCTCCGCCGATTCCCGATAATTATCCTCTAACTCTCTTAAAGCCTTAATCTTCCAGCTCTTAAGTAAGACGATACGCTTAACCGTATCTAGCTCTAGCCGATTACGACTTTTGAAAATTACATTACTTCCGATAGAGAAAGTACGATGTATAGAAGTAAAGGTAGCTGAAATAGTAAGGTATTTTCTAGGTATAACGCTTAGAACTGGATACTTCGAGCTATATAATCGCTAGTAGTCGGGAGGATTAATCTAGATAATTAATTAGTATTAGATTTATAAATAGTATTAATAGTAAATATATATCTTACTTTCTTATCGGTAATAGATTCGCGAAGATACTCGCGAGATTTTACGTCGTCTATAGGATAAGTATAGAATTCGTCTTCGTCGTCGGAAAGATTCGAACTATCTTCGTTTATCGAGTTATCGTTCGAGTACTAGATTTGCTCTTTAATACTAATAGTAATTAAAGTAGTTAGTAAATAGTATTAATAAGTATAAATTATAACTTATAGAAGAAAGTCCTCTTTAATAAGGCGGATTATATCCTATTCCGTAGTTATATTAAAGTATAACTACCGACCTTAGCGAAATGGCGTAGTCTTAAAGCGAGGGTCGAGAAAGATAGCAAATAAGTACGGCTTAAAGGCTTTAAGCGTTTTCCCCGTTAGTTTCCGTAGATAGTATTTCGCTAATTTAGTAAAGCCGGCTTTAAGAGCTTTAATAAATAGGTTATACTAGTCCTCCTAAGTAAATAAGTTAATATATAAAGTATAAGATATAAAGAAATATTTAACTTACTAACTCGGGCTTGTTAACCGATCGTTCTTAGAAGTCGATAATAAGCGTTTCGAACTTATTAAATATCGAATAACTAAATAATAACGCCTTATTAACGTTAATATAATACTCGCTTTATAAACGCATAGTTAGTTTAACGAGTATTATAAAGATACGTTAGAGTTACTCGATCGTAGTCTAGTCGGCGGAAGATAAGAATATCTTTTTATACTCCAGGTTCTACGTATTACGGCGTATATAGCTTAACGGCTCTCTTAGCTCGATAGCGGCTTTAAGTATATAATATGTAGGGCTTTAGCGTATAGGCGTATTTAGAAGTATATTAAATTAGTATACTAGTAGTAGTTAATAATAACTTAATAAATAGTATTTACCTAGTGGAATCGTTCGTCGACTAAACCTTTTAGGAAGGATTTCTTAATCCTTTACGCGTTAAATCCCTTCCTTTAAAAGCCGCTTAAGTTCGGAGATCTATTTAATTATAACTCCAATCCGTCGAACCCTAGTAATAAGATCTAAGTTAAATAAGTTAGTAAATAATTAATAAAGTAGATAAGTAATTACTTACTACTAAACGCTAGCGTATATCTATCTTCTTCCTCTTTATCGACGTAGTCGTTTAGGTCGTCCTTAAGCTCGATTAACCTGATTTATATAGCGAAGAATAGCTTTATTAGTTATAGTAGTAGATAGAAAACCTTTTAATAAGTCGCCTATAACTATATTAAGGATATATACTGTACAACGAATATCCGTATCGAAGGATAGGTACTTTCTAGTAAATTCGTCGATAAAGGCCCCGTTATTACTCGTATTATCGCGAGTAATATTAAATATATAAGTTAGTAATTATACTTAAATATTAATAATAATTACTTACCTGAAAATATTCTCTAGTAATAAATCGGGGTATAGTTTAGTTACGCGTAGGAATTCGTTGTAGATATAAAGCCCTATATAACTTTCCTCGAGGTATTCGAAAGCTATTAATTAGTATCAGTATATATAAAGTTAATAAGGAATTATCTTACTAAGTAGTTTATAGACTAACTTAAAGTCTTTATCGATAAAGTTAATAATAATCATAAGGTAGCCCGTTTAAGACCTCGAAGTCTAGATATCGAATGTTAAGTAGAATGTACTGTAGGATTCGATATTTACCTTTAAATCGGTATTAAAGGTAGAAATAAACCTATCGAAGGTAGATTTTAAAAGCTCTTTAATATTCTTCCTATTAATCGTAGGCGCGTTACTAATAAATTATTAGTACAGTTATATAAGTATAAGTAGATATGCTAATTACTTACGGTTTAAAGTAGCGAATTAGATCTTGAAAGGATTCTAAATCCAAGGCGCGGAAGGAAATATTATTATCGACTGTAAAGGTAAGTACTTTTAAAAGTACTACTTCTTTATTAAAGTCGCTAATAGTATTTGTCCGGATCCGTTTAGCAAGATTAGGGCGGAAGGATTCGAAATCGGAGCTATTAATAGGCTATATAGTAGAAACTAGGTAAAAATAAAATATAAGTTAGTAAGAATAATTTTTAAGTACTATAGAAGGATTAAATAAATATTAACTTACGTTTTATTCTCGTAGCCTCCGACTTCTTATTGTAAGCGATATACGGATGTGAGATATTGTAGTACCGAGAATAATTCGAAGAAATAAAGGTAGATATTATATCGGTCTACTTCTTATTATAACTAAATAATTTGAGAATTAGTTATTAAAGGAAGAAAGGTTAAATAACTTACCTAGTATATTAAAGAAGGACTTATGTAACCTTAGTAGGGCCGACTAGTAGTAGCGTCTTTGTAAAAAGGCCTTCCGTAAAGATATAAGCCGAAGAGTCGAACTAAAAATCTAGTTTATTAAACTTAGAAGTCGAGAAATCCGGTTTACTACTACTACTACTAGTAATAGTAATTACTAGTTAACAGGAGGTAGGGGGGGGGTTAGCGTTAGAATCGTTACCGGAGTCGTTAAAAGAAGACATCGTAAAATAAATAAAGATAAAAATAGAGATAAAGATAAAGATAAAAAGAAGAAGAAGAAGAAGAATTAGAGTTATATAGGTAAATAACAAGATAGTTAGTATTAATTATATTATGTATATAGTATTATTAGCTTGTATATATAACTGTAGTATATAAGATATTTGGATTTAAAGAGAAAGAAGTCTTCCTTATATAAAAAGAAAAGAAGTAAGCCTTACGCGAGAATTAAACAGATCGCCGATCGGTTATATTAGAAGTGTAACGCTTTAGAGGCGCCGAATAAAGCCGTAACCGAGATGTAACCCTTCGGAAAGGCTAATAATAAAGCCGGATCTATTTTAATTAGCTGTAAGGAAGATGTAACCCTTCGGAAACGGCTTAAATAGCCGTAAACGAGATATAACCCTTCGGAAACTCTGAATATAACTGTATACGAGATGTAACCTTCTTGATAAAGCCGGAACTAATTTAATTAGCTGTAAGGAAGATGTAACCTTCCGGAAACTCCGAATATAATCGTAAACGAGATGAAACCCTTCGGAAATGGCTTAAATAGCCGTAAACTAGATATAACCCTTCGGAAGCGCCGATAATAAACCCGGATCTATTTTAATTCGCCGTAAGGAAGATGTAACCCTTCGGAACCTCCGAATATAACCCTAAACGAGATATAACCTTCTTAATAAAGCCGGATCTAGTTTAATTAGCTGTATGGAAGATGTAACCCTTCAGTAACGGCTTATCTAACGCCGTAGAATACAACGTACCTCTAATTAGTAAAGACCTAATTTCTAAGGTCTGATTTTCTATATAGTAGAGGTCCTCGCCCTCTTAACCTTTTAATCTTTTTCTTTCTTCATCAGCCTCTCTCCATTAGAGCAACTCTTAGTATAGTATCCTTCCCAGGGCTATACTAATAGTAAACTTAAGCTGGAAACGTATTACTATTCCGGTATTATAGTACTACTCGTTTTAACACCCCCGACCCCCCCCCCGATCCGAACCGATCCGAACCCCGAACTTTAAGTAATAGTGCCTTTCAGCGACGGCTTTCTTAAAATCGTGTAAGTTATCCTTTTGCCTTAAATTTTAATTAGTATCTTTAACTTATTTACTAATTAAATATCTTATAGTTAAATACCCCGATTTTCAAGTTCTATATAGTACTATTCAGCGATGGCTTTTAAGAGTCTTAGTAAGTTAACTTTCTTATAACTTACTATCGAATTAGTATAATATACTAACTTATATTCCTTTAAGGCGATAGAGATAGATTTAGGATATTCGATATAGGGTTTTAAAGGAGAGAGTTGGATTACGCCTATTTATTTCGACTAGTGCTAGGTCTCCACTGTTATAATTACGGGGTTATAAAGATATAACTACCTAACTAGTTATTATCTTAACTATAAGGATAGTTACGCTTTTATAATTTATAAATAGGGTTCTTTCTTTATTTACTCGACTACGTCTTTTAATAAACTAAAACAACTTCGCTTTAAATTAAGTTTCCAACTAACTAACTATTCGTATATATAAGTAATAAGTATTATATATATCCTACTTATATATTTAGTATACTAATCTATTTACTAGTATTAATCTTTTAATAGTATACTTACAAGTTATAATACTATAAAGGTCTTAAGATTTAATTATTATATTTAACTATACTTATACTTTTTTACTTTCTTAATAGTATTAATATATTAATACTATTAATATATATATAACGTTTTTTATCCCTTAAAGCTATTTTTACTATACTATATATACTAACTTTTTAAGTCATTCTAGTTAGTTATAAGTTAAGTCAGACTTTTCTAAGTCAAGTTACCCTCTTGACTTTTACTTGGCGAGTTAAGTTACGGCCTAACCTTTAACTTGCCAAGAAAGGTTAAGTCATGACTTAACTTGGAAAAGTCTTACTTGACTTGACTTGTGTTAAGATTTAGTTATTACAATCTAGTCTAGTATAGTAAATCTACCTTACTTTTTCTATTCTTCCTATTACTCCTTAAATATTAGTTAGCCTTTTAATTATATAAGGGGTATTTAAAGTTAATACCTTAAAATCTTAGAATAGATCGATTTATTCGTTTAGATCTACGTCTAGATCTATAGCTTAGCTAGTAGAGTTATTCGCAGGCTCTAGATTAGGTAATTCTAGTACTGTATTTTCCTTCTTAGTTAAGGCTTCTAGAATTATCTTTTCGCGTTACTCGCGAGCCTTATTCTCTCGTACTAGATAAATCTTAGTAGATTCTTCGGCCTTTTTATTCTTTAAGGTCTGGATTATACCGTTATTCCCGTTTTTACCAAATACATTCCAGTAGTCTTCCGTACAGTAAATAAGTTTATTATAGAACTTACAGTACTACCTTTTAGTCTTTTTCCAGGGCCTTTTAATGCTTTTAGTAGTATTAGTAGCTACTAAAGCGTATATTATTACGTACTACGTTAGCCTAAATCTTACTTATAACGGATTCTTCGGCTTTAGTCTTACGATATTCGTCTAAGACTTCGTTTAATACCTCTTTTAACGTATAGCCGGATTTATTATAGTATAGCTACGCTAATAAAGTTTAGCTAAAACGCCTAAATCGCTCTAGAAGGCGCTTTCTAACTAGTTCGATAGTTACTACTATTAATATTTTAATTCAGAACTTAGGTAGTTAACTAATTAAAATAGCGTACACGCTCTATAAAGTATTCTATATCTTCGAAATTATCAGGATTAATATCTAGTAATTCCGAAATATAGATTCACAAAGTACTATACCCCTCTGGAGCGTATGTCTCCTTTAGGGCCTCCCAGGCCTCTTAAGCGTACTTAATAGTAGAAATAACCCTTAAAGGGCCAGATTTACAGCAAAGGCGTAGTATAGCTAAGGCCTTTTAATCCTCCTATATGTTTAGAGTTTTATACTCCTCGGTAGGATTAGCGCTATTAGCGCCTATAGCCTCTACAGCCTCAGGGAGCTACGGCAGATTATTTAGCAGCTCTAGGGCTACAGGTCGCCTGTAAATACAGTACAGCAAATCAGTAAGTGAAAGATAACTATGTATCTGGATTTTCCGGTACTTATAGTTATCCTCGCCCTTAAGGACTAGCATACTGAATTTACCTATCTTAATTAGTTAGATTTAAGTCGAAAAGAAGAGGAAGAGGATCGAGTTAGTATAACCTAGGCTTATAACCTTATAAACTAGTACCTGGAAGCAGTTAGCACAGAAGGATAATTACTAAAGTACAGAAGGGTGAGCGCTGTAATACAGCATAAGGTACATAGTATAGTTACTAAAGTAAATAAGGTGTAAGGGGTTAAATGTCAGGGCTGGATTTAGTACATCGCCAGGGTTAGGGTTATTCGTAGCATAAAAGGCATTCCTCGCCTCTAGTCATTCTAGATAGTAGCGTTTAACCTCGTTATCTACTAAATTCTTGCTCGTAGAGCACTCGTAGAGCCTTCGCCGCGTAGTCGCACCCTATTACTCTACCTATTTCCCTTTAGGCCTTACAGGCCCTAACACGTTAAACGCTCTACCCTTCGTAGGAGGTTGGACCGTTAGGGGCGCTATCGCTGTTTAATTAAAGCTATCGCTATCTTCCAGAGCGGAGGCGCTATCTTTTCGCTTCGTTTTCAGCGCGCGAGCGTAGTCTAGCGTAGCCAGCAAGTCTTCGAATCCAAGCCTAAGAGAGATCCGTCGAGCCAGTTTAGTATACTAGTCCGCTACGTTAGTTTAACGCTAGTTAAGTAGCTTTAGAGAGTACTCGAGTCGCCTTAGTAGTTTAGTCGCGCCGTTAGCGTATAAGATCTAGTTTAGTTAGTAGTTCTAGTACGCGAGCTAGAGATTTATCGCTATTACGCCGTCTATAAGATCTAGTTCGTCTCTAACGCTCGAGTCGCCTAAGCCGTTTAGTCGCCCTGTAAACTTATAATATTAGTAATAGACCTTCGTCTATAATATTCGTCTCTAACGCTTTAGTCGTACGCTAGAGAGCCGTCCTTACCGTTTAGTCGCTCCGCGAACGCGCGAGCTAGAGATTCCTTACTATTACTTAGTCTACAAGTTTCGTCTCTAACGCTCTAGCCGCCGTCGAGCTAGTCTAGTAGCCTAGTTTACTAAGTTAGTTTAGCGTAATTAACTACTTTCTACCTTAAAAGCGCTCTAGTCGCCTAAGTAGTTTAGTCGCTCCGTAAGCTTATAAGATTAGTAGTACCTCCGTCTATAAGATTTAGTTCGTTTCTAACGCTTTAGTCGAGTCGCCCGCGTAGTTTAGCCGCTTTACTAGTCTATAAGATCTAGTCCGTCGCTAGTATACTATTTTACCGCTTACGAGCCCTACTATCGTAAGAGAACCGCCCTAAGACTTAAAGTAAGTAGCTCTTCGTAACGCCTTCGCCCCGTCTACGCTCTCGATACGATAAGAATATAAGTACTAAAGCGCGCGTAAGAGTAAGCGTACTAGACTCCCCGAATTCTATCGACCCCTACGACCCCGTACTACTTTTTCTATCCGTAGCTAGCTATAAAAGCTAAGATCTAATCGCTAGTCGTACCCGTATAGCGCCTACTATAGTTAGTAGTCGTCGAAGTACTCGCTCCTTTAAGTAGTCGTCGTAGTAGTCGTCGTAGTAGTTACCCTATAATAATAAGATTTATCTTAGTACGCGTAGTGCGATTCGAACTTACGACCTCTGGCAATCAAGGTCTTATCGTCATAATCGATTACATACTCCACTGCACCAACTTGCATATAGTATCCACTATATACGTAATAGTGCCCTGCAGGCAGCCACATAATAGTCGTAACACTTGTCGTGCGACTAGTCGGCAAATGACTGCTTGATTATAAGAACTACGTACAGATTACGTAACTACGTAATCGCGTGCGCAACTACGTAATCGCGTGCGAGCACGTAATTTGGTCTCCGCGCCTTAGGCAGCGAATTCAGAGGCCTGGGAACGAGTATAAGAATAGCTCTCCCCTCGAGTAGAAAAGTTCTAGATTAATCCTTTATCCAATACAATTACAACTTTCCACTCTATCTTCCTTAGCACTTATCAGTGCCCCTACTTCTCTTATCACGGACCCACTTTAGTGGACCCACTTTTCTTTACTACCTACCTTTTGCCTCCGTCTCCGTACTCTGCTTCCAAGTACGGCTTTAAATTAACTAGTGACTTGAATAGTAAAAGTCCGACTTGACTGTAACTAGACTAGTAACTGGACTAAATGACTAGAATTATAAATATATATAAAGGAAAAGAGTCTTTTACTAAGAATATTAAAGATTATACTTTATAAATGATATATAAAGAAATATATAAATAGGCTATAGGTATATATAATATAGTATACTTACTTAATAGTAGGCTTTTATATTAATATATCTTTAATAACTAAGTTATATATCTTTATATATATATAGCGTAGTTACTAGAGACTTTAAATACTATTTACTAGCCTTAGTATTTATTAAGAAATTATCTATACTACTATTAGTATTTAAGTTAATTAATTTAATTATACTTTTTAATATATAATAACTTAAATTAGACTATCAGTCAAGTCAGGACTTGCCAAAGCTAGTTACTTATCAAGTCCGGACTTTCTTAGCAAGTTATAAGTCCAGGCAGTGACTGGACTAGCAAAAAGTCTAGTTAAGTTATAACTAGCACAAGTCAAGTCACGAGTCCAGGTAATAATTGGACTTAACTTAGCTAATTACCTACCCTGATAATAAGAAGTAGACCGATATAATATCTGCCTTCGTTTCTTTAAATTATTCTCGGTACTATAATATCTTACACTCTTATATCGCCTTTAATAAGAAGTCGGAGGCTATAAGGAAGAAACGTAACTTATCACTTTAATCTTCATCTTATATACTGTTTAAGAATATTTCCTACTAACCTATATTTTATTTTTGTTAGTTTCTACTATCCAGCGTACTAATAGCTCCGATTCGGAGTTCTTTCGCCCTAATCTTATCAAACGGGTCCGGATAAATATTATTAAGGACTTTAATAAAGAATAAGTACTTTTAAAAGTACTTACCTTTATAGTCGATAAAAATATTTCCTTCTATACCTAAGATTCGGAATACTTTTAAGATTTAATTCGCTACATTAATCTATAAGTACTTAATCTATCTACTAATACTTATATAACTATACTAATCCTTTATTAGAAACGCGGTTACAATTAATCGGAAGAATATTAAAGATCTTTAATAATCTACCTTCGATAGGTTTATTTCTACGTTTAATACCGATTTAAAAGTAAATATCGAATCTTTCGGTATATTTTACTTAACCTTTAATATCTGGACTTCGGTATTATAACCCGGTTACCTTCGGATTATTATTAACTATATCGAAAAAGACTATAAATTCTCTATAAACTACTAGGTAAGATAATTCCTAACTAACTTTATTTATATATACCAGTATTCTTAATATACTAATAATAATTATTAGCCT
Organism: Podospora conica; assembly: GCA_030685255.1. NCBI lineage: Eukaryota > Fungi > Ascomycota > Sordariomycetes > Sordariales > Podosporaceae > Podospora > Podospora conica. The sequence continues at coordinate 15,103 of MU839588.1, forward strand.
TCGAATACCTTAAAGAACGCTATATAGGGCTTTATATATATTTACGACGAGTTTCTACGTATAAATAAACCTTGCCCCGAACTATCGCTATAGAATATCTTTACATAAGTTATTATTATTAATATCTTAACTTTTAATATTATATCTATACGTATTAACTTACTTATTTATTTAGTATTACTCGCGATAGTATAAGTAATAATACAGCCTTTATCGTCGTATTTACTCGATAATACCTATTATTTAATAAAGATATTCGCTAAATAGTATATATCCTTAATATCATTAGTTATTAGTGCTTTATTAAAAAGGTTTTTATCTCTAGCTATAACTAATACAGTAATTCTTTAATATACAAATCAACGGCTAACCGAGCTTAACGACGACCTAAACGAGTATATCGATAAAGAGTAAGAAGATAGATATACGCTAGCGTTTAGTAGTAAGTAATTACTTATCTACTTTATTAATTATATTCTAACTTATTTAACTTAGTTCTTATTACTAGAGTTCGAAGGATTAGAGTTACAATAAAATTCATCTCCGAACTTAAACAGCTTTTAGAGGAAGGGACTTAACGTATAAAGGATTAAGGACTCCGTTCTAAAAGCTTTTACCGACGAACGATTCTACTAGGTAAGTACTATTTATTAAGTTACTTTTAACTACTAGTAGTATACTAACTAAATAGAATACTATATATACCTATATAATAAAGCTTTACATACTATATACTTAACGCCGATATCGAGCTAAAAGAGCTGTTCAGCGATATACGCTGTAATATATAGAACTAGGAGTATAAAAGATCTTCTTATCTTCCACCGACTAGACTATAATCGAGTAACTCTAACGTATCTTTATAATACTCGTTAAGCTAACTATACGTTTACAAGGCGAGTATTATATTTACGTTATAAAGGCTTTATTATTTATCCATTCGATATTTATTAAGTTGGGGTTACTTAATATTAACTTCTAACAGCGAGCGGTTAACGAGCCCGAGTTAATAAGTTTGATACCTTTTTACTATTTTATACTTATTATATTAACTTATTTACTTTAGCTAAGTAGTATAACTTATTTATTAAAGCTCTTAAACCCTACTTTACTATATTAGTAAAATACTATCCCTGGAAATCAACGGGGGAAACGCTTAAAGTCCTTAACTTATTCTTATTTACTATTTCTCTCGACCCTCGCTTTAAGAATACGCTATTTCGCTAAGGTCGATTATTATACTTTAACGTAACTACGGAATAAGATATAATCCGCCGTATTAAGGAAGATTTTCTTCTATAAGTTATAATACTTATTATATTTATTAATACTCTATATCCTAACTATTTTAATTACTATTAGTATTAAAGCCGAAATCCAGTACTCGAATGAGAATTCGATAAACAAAGATAGTTCGAATCTTTCCGACGACGAAGACGAATTCTATACTCGTCCCATAGACGACGTAGAATATCGCGAGTATCTTCACGAATCTATTACCGAAAAGAAAGTAAGATAAATATTTACTATTAATACTATTAATATTATTAATACTTTTAATACTAATTAACTATCTAGATTAAACCTATCGACTACTGGCGACTACATAGCTCGAAGCATCCAGTTCTAAGCGTTATAGCTAGAAGATACCTTACTATTCCAGCTACCTTTACTTCGATAGATTGTACTTTCTCTATCGGAAGTAATATAATTTCCAAATAATGTAATCGGCTAGAGCCCGATATAGTTAAGCGTATCGAATTACTTAAGAGGTGGAGGATTAAGACTTTAAGAGAGTTAGAGGATAGCTATCGAGAATCGGCGGAGAATAATTACAAGGAGGAAGATTAATTTATTTCTTTAGTTAGTTATTTCCTTAGTATATTTCTTTACCTTTTTTAATATTAAAGTTTCTATCTTGGTATTCGATACACGATTCGAACTTATAACCTCTTATAATTAAGGTATTAGTGAAAATCGAGTATATATACTATTATACTAACTTAATAAGTTAAGTTATAACTTGCTAAGAAAGATTATAACTTAACTGAACCTTTCTTATTAAGTTAAAAGTTAACGCCCTAACTTAACTTTTAAAAGTTATAACTTAGCTTAACCTTTTACCTATACTGTATATAAGTACTACCCTATACCTATTTATATGCCTTTTCATATTAGCCTAACTACGTCCTATATTCTTACTGCCTTTCTTAATAATTATATTATGCTCGTTAGCGTTTTATTAGAGTTTTTATTATCATTTTCTATCAAAATAACCTTTTCTAACGTTATATTATTTGTTATTTCGAGGTTATATTTTAACTTTACCTCGTCCTAGTCAATATATTTTATAATAAGTCTAAAGTCTATTTCATTAATAATTACTACGAATTTATTTCTAGTAGTCCATATTCCCGTACCGAGAGAGTATCATTGTATCTACTCGTCTTTCTTAAAATCGTTAAATTACCTCTAGGTCGTCTCATTATTAAGGACGAAAATGAACCTACCGTTAAGAAGTAAGTATCGGCTAGCTTAATTCGCTAACATCCTACCCTTTTTCTATTTTTATTCTATCGTTATATTAGCCTATAATATCTATAGCTAATTTATTTATAAAGTATTTATCCGATATTATAAAGATCTTTTCCTTTCTAACCTTCCTTAATATTATTTCCTTTTTAATATTAGTTAATATACATATTATAATACCTTCCTTACTAGGGTCTAAGACAGGAATCTTAGGTCTTAACTAAGAAGTTTAATTATCAGATAAGGACGAAGTCTAGCTAACTATAGGTAGTTTCGCTATACCCTTTATATACCGAAATATAGTAGTATATATACTGTAAGCTATAGTAAGTCGGAACTCTAATATACGCCTTACCTGTCGGGACCTAAGTATAGCTCGGGCTAATAGCTCGAGATCTATACTAGGCGCAGCCTATAATATAACGTCCTTCCTCCTATAGTTATACGCGCGGCTATATCGTCGTAAACCGAAGAAAATACTTACCGCTATAACCTTACTATAACTAGTTTATATACGTTACCCTTACCATTATAAGCCGAAAGGAAGTATTTACCGTCGTAAACTAATTCCATCCTAGCTTTAGTACCCGCACGTAACCTTACGACGCTACCTATTTGTAATTTCTCCTTAAACTCCTTTTTAACTACGAAACTCCAACCGTTAAACCTTAATTTACGATAAAAGCCAACGTAACTACGTAAGGTATAACCCTTTTTGAACCTATTCTATTATAATATACCGCGTTATAACGCCCTTATAGTCCGTTTCCCCCCTTATTATATAATAAAGATCCCTTTAACGAAGAAGCTATCTTCGGTAACTTTAGCATTCGCGTTTAATTTATTTCGCGTTTTGTTATCGCTAGTACTTCTATAATTAAGGAGTAAATCTCCTAGGTGGAAAAGGTTCATAACGCGTTTCTGGCTTGTAATTAATATACAGAATAGTAAAAGAAGTTAGTCGCTTTCTTTAAAAGTAACATATAGTTAATTCGTATTCCTCCTTCCCTTATTTCCTTAATTCTTAGTTGACTTTATATTTATAGTCTATCGCTTACTCTACGCCCGGTTTATTTAATAAATTAAACCTTTATAATATACTTTCTATATAGCCTTCTTAATTTAGTTTCTTATAATACTAGGCTTTTACCGGTGTTACGGTTACGTTATATATCGTAGGGCTCTTATATACGAGATAATATTAACTATTTGTTATTATCCGGCCCGGTTTCCTTAAAGCCTTATATTAGTTCGGCTTCCAACGAAAGCTTTAGTAAAGCCATTCCCGTTACTTCCTTTACCTTCGCTTTATACTATAATACTCGGTCAATTACTTCGGCTATGTTCCTTATTATGTTTAATTTAACAGGCCTTATAACTTAAACTACGCTTATAGCTTAATATAATAAACCCCGGAAAAAGCGTAGGGTTTATATAAAACTTTAAGCGTATAGGTATTTATTAAAAGGGTACCGATAAGTAAGGAACTTTAGTAAGCTTTATACTTATTATATTTATCTTCGTTTTCCGTAGGGTATACGCTAGTAGCCGGCTTTTTACTATATTACTTCCCCTTAAATTCCTTTAATAGCTCTGTATTATAATCCGTTACACCATACTTTACCTCGAATCATACTAACGCTTTTATATTATAGAACTTAGATAATAACCTTTAAATAAAGGCTTTTTAACTTATCTAATTAACTAAAGCCTAACGTTATAAACCCTTTCCCTTACGCTTTATTCTAACGTATATAATCTCTTTTATTATATACTCCGGGTTACTGTTTTAAATTTAAAGACCTAGCTATACTTTTATAATAGTTTACATTTTTTTAGCTTCTTCTTTAGTTTAAGTAAGGAATAGTTTTATAAGTTTAGTTAAACTTTATCCCCGACCTCGTATTTTATAACTAGTTACTACTTCTTATTACTATAATATTTTTATCTTATTTACGCTATTAGTATCTCTATATTATAAAAGTACAATATATCCTTAATCTTAATGATAAAGGCTTCCGCCTTAGACTTCTCTATCCCGGGCTTTAGCGGTTTTTAGTCCGTATCGCGTACTATTAATACTACTGGAGGTAGGTAGCATCCGTAGGTTACGAAGAACGGTAAAATACTTATATATAAGTACTTCTTAGTAAATAAAACTATTTATGTAACTAATAGGAAGTCGTTCTAGTTATCTTACTATTAGTTTACGTAAACTTTTAAGTAGGCTTTAATATCTTGATTAAATTACTTTATATAGGTATTAATTCATAAGTAGTAAGTCACTAAGTAGTATAAAGGAGTTAATTTATTTTTAGTTTACTATATAAGTAGTATTAAAAGGTATTAGTTTAATTTAAACCTTTATTGTTAACGATAAAGTCTACCTCCTAGTAATACCTTACTTGGTACTATAAGAAGAGTTATGTATAGGCTTCCGCGTTTATAATAGGTATTAGTTCTAGGACGATTATCTTACCTAATTTATCCTTTATTACTTATATATTCTTATTAACGCGTCTCGTAACTAATAGCTCGATACTTAAGTTTATCTAAACGTATCTAAACTACTACTCTAGTATAGGTAAGGGTTTAAGTAAGCCGTACTTTAGCCTTTACTAAATCTTCGAACTTCTATATATATTATAGTTCTTTAAAGATTAAAAGCCGTACTTGGAAGCAGAGTACGGAGACGGAGGCAAAAGGTAGGCGGTGAAGAAAAGTGGGTCCACTAAAGTGGGTCCGAGATAAGAAAGTAGGGGCACTGATAAGTGCCAAGGAAGATGGAGTGGAAAGTTGTGATTGTATTCGATGAAGGATTAATCTAGAACTTTTCTACTCGAGGGGGAGAGCTATTCTTATACTCGTTCCCAGGCCTCTGAATTCGCTGCCTAAGGCGCGGAGACTAAATTGCGTGCTGGCACGCGATTACGTAGTTGCGTACGCGATTACGTAGTTGTAACGCAGTTGCGTAATTGCCTTGCGATCGCCTTATACGTAGTTACGTGCTCTATACGCGATTACGTAGTTGCGTACGCGATTACGTAGTTGCGACGCAGTTGCGTAATTGCCTTGCGATCGCCTTATACGTAGTTACGTAATCTGCACGCAGTTCTTGTAATCAAGCAGTTATTTGCCGACTAGTCGCACGATAAGTGTTACGACTATTATATGGCTGCCTGCAGGGTACTATTGCGTATGTATGTGGATACTATATACAAGTTGGTATAGTGGAGCATGTGATCGATTATGACGATAAGACCTTAATTGCCAGAGGTCGTGAGTTCGAATCGCACTGCGCGCACTAAGATAAATCTTATTATTATAAAAGATCGGCGTATATAAAAGTAAAGTAAAGGCTAATAGTAATTTATAACGATTTCAATTTTATCTTCGTAGCCTAGGTAACGGTTAACTACTACGTTATAGATTAATTAAATAATCCTCGTTTTAAGCATATTTACGGAGTCTACCGTAATACTTATCTCCGACTCGTCCTAGAGGATTACGAAGGGCCTTAGAATCTAAAGCTTATTATAGTATTATAGCTACCCCTTATTATCGAGGCGAATCTCGTAAAGCTATATACTTATTACCTTTTAAATCTTTCCACGGTTAATTCTATTAACGACGGCCTAGTAAACTATTTAATATACAAAGTTTACGTTCCGGGATTTTATAACTATTATTTAAAGCTGTAGGTTTATTAACTTCCTTTATACTTAATATACTAATAACTTAATAAGGGTAAGGGTATTAATTAATATATAACTCGATAACGTAAAGTCTAGGCTAAGTTATAATTCTCTTTCGTTTTAATCCTCCTTAATAGCTTTATCCTAATTTCTTCTAAATAAAGTATCCAGTACTACGGCGTCCTTTCTAGGATAGTAGACGATAATAAAGTTAAACCTTAATAAGTACTTTACATAACGGGCATAACGCTCCGATAATAACTTTGTATGTATAAAGTATTTTAGGTTCCGGTAGTCCGTTAAGATCTTAAACTTCTTATATCCCTATTATCTATAGCTTTACGGAATACTACTCTAGGTATCTAATAATAGTAAATATCTCATTATTATAGATCGGATAGTTCCGTTTTACCGGGGTAAGCTTCTTAGAATAAAATCCGAGAAGCCTTTTAACTCCGTCGACGATTTAACTTAACTCTCCTCCTAAGGTAAACCCGTTATAATCGGTTATTAGTAAGGTAATTTTATCGTAGTTTTATTTCGTTAGTAACGGAGCCCTTACGAATAAGGCTTATAATAACTCGAAGGCCTCGTCGTATAATAGGCCTGATTTAAATTTAACGCTTTTTCCCGTTAGGTCCGTTAAGGGTACCGCGGCTTTAGAATACCGCGGGATAAATCTATAGTAAAAGTTTAAGAATTTAAGGAAGCTTCGGATATTTTTTATTAAAGTCGGTACGGAGGCGTTAATTAAAAGTAAATACTTACCGCCTTAAAGTACTAAGATAGGGGGTTACTATAATCTTAGGAGATACAGTCGCTAAGCTAAACCTCTAGTAATAAGCTGTAGTAGTATTAGTAATAAAAGGCCCTTAAAGCCATAATAATAACCTTTTCTTACCGGATTTATTATCTTAACAGCCTTAGTAAAGGCAGTAAGTTCTTACTTTTTGTTAGTACCTCCGTAGTTATTATTTTAGAATTACCTTAACGTTTTCAAGGTCTTCCTAGTTACTAACGCATATATCGATAATAAACATATAGTATTTAATCTTTTTAACTACGAACTCGTACTTATTAATTTCTAAGTATAAGCTATATTTTTATAGGAGTAGTAGAGCCTTACAGACTTACGTTATATATTCCACTCGGGTTATATTAGTAAAGATTAGAGTATCGTTTAAGTAGGCCGAAATAAAGTCATTTAGGTATTTATGTAAGATGTTAGTAATATAACATTAAAAGGTTACAGGAGTCCGAAGAGTATAGTTATTCACTCGAATAAGCTATACCTTATCCCGAACATTATCTTTTACTTCTTTCATACTAGGATACGGATTCTATAAAAAGCCTAGATAATATTTACCTTTACAAGTAACTTAATACCGTTAATTCGTTTAAAGGTTTTTATAGTTAACGGTAAAGGGTAGTAGTCCGGTACTATTACTTTATTAAGATTCCGGTAATCGTTATAAAACTAGAGGCCGCTTTCTAACTTTTTAATGAAAATGATTAGCGATATTATTTTTAAATTACTAGACTTAATAAAGCCTTTCTTAATTAATTTACGTATCGTCGTCCTAACTACGAGTAACCCCTCCCGTAAAAGGTTATGTAAGTATACGAATAGTTACGGAAGCGGACATTCTTTATCGTCTTTACTAATATTAATAATATAATTAACGCCTAGTTTATAAAGAGTTTATTTATCAGTTTCTAATTTTATTCAAAAGTAAAAGTAGGTTATAGTATTGAAGGATAAGTCTTTCTCGTAACTTTTTATTAATTAGTACGGTTCTTTTACGTAATATCTTATTGATATCCTTTAGGCTAACCGAGAAACCAGCGAGCTCCGCTACGTTATTACTATCCGTTTTTCGGATTATCTTAATAGTATTTAGGAATATAATCCTTATTATAAGCTCCGTTATTTAAAACTCGGGAACTACATCGGATATAAAGCCCTCCTTACGTCTAATTAATACTTAAATCTTAGTATCATTACTCTTTATATACTTAGCTTATATCTTAATTACTATATCTCCTTACGTTATCTATAAGGTTCCGAGGATAAGGTTAAAGTTTAACTCCTAAATAATATATATATATATATCTTGGCGTACTCCTTCGATCTCCGTTATAAAGAAATTAACTATATTGACGTTAGGAGTTTCTATCTTTTAGAGGTTTCTTTTCACGGTTTTAAGGAAATTAGTATTACTAGCAGTTTAATTTAAAGTATAAAATACTCGTTAATTATAAAGTAATATTAATATCTATTATTTATAAAGGCGGTAACTAATTTATTTTAGTTAACTATAACCGGAATTACACTAGGTATTAACGTAGTTAACCCTTTATAAATCCCGCTATATATATACTATCTTCTTCTAAGGCTTATCTTTATTTAAAGTAGCTAGTCTTTTAAGTCGTTAAAGTTCGAAAGTACCTTAAGAACTATAGTAACGGTAACTTAGATTCCGTCCTTTTTCTCCGGGGGTTAACCGCGGAACGTTTTAAGTACTTAATGTCACGGTAGTAGGCAAATAAGGAGACGATACTGTAGTATTACTACCTTAATTATAGAAAACTAAGCTAAGGAGAGGAAGAGGGAGAGCCTGGAGGCCGACCTCTGCCTCGGAGGATATAGTTATGTAGTGGGGCGTATAGACTATAGGGCAAAGTGTGGCGATAAGGGCTATTGAGCGATAAAGTCAATTGGTCTCGCCAGCGCCGTGCTACTTAATTAGTAACGAAGGAATTATTAACGTTATAGCGTAAGTAGCTACCTATAGTACGTTATTATACGATAGTTTTCTTAAAAGCCTACTTTACTTAAACGTTACTTTAACTCCTAGAGTTATTAAGATTCTACTTTCCGGTCTTACCTACGTTTACGACCAGGATTTGAATTACGTTTATAATAACATCACCGTCGACGTTAAATCTAAGCTGTTAGCGGTATTCCCGTTAATTGTAAAATACTTGTTCGAGAAGCTAAATGCTACCGTAATACCTCAGTATCCATTATACTTAACGATCTTCTTTAACTAAGCCTAACATTTACCTACTTCCCGGCTATCCTTAGTAATTTTAAGGGATCCGGCGATAGTTTCTATATGTTAAACGTAACGTAGAAAGTCTATATGTATTTAAACTAATATAAGCGTGCTGCGTATCGAGGACCTTATAATATATAGCTATTTAGCTATATAATCTTCGTAAAGTCCGGCTATATACCGCCTCCCGCTTAGGTAAGGATTCCCTTCTACTTAAGGTAAAAGTCCCTAAAGGGTTATTTATCGAACTATTTATAGTTAAAAAAGTCTTTAAGTACGCGGTTTAAGGTATAAACGTTACCGAAAATCTTAAATGTCTTTGTTATAAAGTTTACTACGTTATAACCTTTATCCTTTCCGCCGGACTACTAATACGTAGAGATCTTTATTTTATAAGCCGCGGGGATTATGTTTAAAATAAAGGCCTACGCCCGTTCCTATGATTTAATAAGACCGGTAAATACATCGAAGTTAGAATAATAGAATATAAGCTTATTAAAGTAAAATATAAATAAGGTTATCTTACTATCCTACTTAGCTAATAAAAATTAGTTAAAGCCTTACGCCCGAGTTCTAACTACGTAGGCTTATCTATAATAGGTTATATAGTCGTTAGGGATATAAACACGATACTAACCTATATAAAAACACTACTAGTACAGCTTATCGCATTATTAGTATTTCCCTCCTATATAAGAGCAGTCTAGATCTTATAGTCGAACTCCGACGCTTTAAACTATAGTTTAGCTATCTTCTCGGTAAGCTTCTCTATTTCGTTTTAAAGCTTTTAAAGTTCGCTAATCGCGCTAAGCTCTCCTTCTATCGAGGAGGAGGTTATAACGACTTAGCTACTAATAAGTAACTAATAATAGGAGGTATTAATAAGTTAAGAATAAGGGTTACTAATAGATTATTAATAAGTTACTAATAGTATTACTTAAAAGGCGTACTTAGAAGCAGAGTATGGAGGCGGAGGCAAAAGGTAGATAGTAAAGAAAAGTAGGTCTACTAAAGTAGGTCCGAGATAAGAAAGGTAGGGCACTTAATAAGTGCCAAGGAAGATGGAGTGGAAAGTTGTAATTAAATTTGATAAAGGATTAATCTAGAACTTTTCTACTCGAGGGGGAGAGCTATTCTTATACTCGTTCCTAGGCTTTTGAATTCGCTGCCTAAGGCGCGGAGCCTAAATTGCGTGCTCGCACGCAATTACGCAGTTACGCACGTAATTACGCAGTTGCGACGTAGTTACGTAATTACCTTACATATAGTTACGTAATCTGTACGTAGTTCTTGTAATCAAGTAGTTATTTGCCGACTAGTCGTACGACAAGTATTACGACTATTATATAGCTGCCTGCAGGGCGCTATTACGTATGTAGATACTATATGTAAGTTGGTGTAGTAGAGCATGTAATCGATTATAACAATAAGACCTTTATTACTAGAGTTCGTAAGTTCGAATCGTACTACGCGTACTAATATAAATCTTATTATTATAATTACTAATAGGTTACGACGGGTCGCCGAGCTATAGTTACTAATAGGTTCTTTTAAATCTATTAATATACTAGAGTGTAAAGCCGGAATCCTAGGTCTTAACTAAAAATATTAATTAATAGAGAAGGAAGAAGTCTAGCTAATAGTAGGTAGTTTCCCTATACCCCTTATATACCGAAATATAGTATACTATAAGTATGCTGTAAGCTGTAGCAGGTCGGAACCCTAATATACGCCTTAACGGTCGGAACCCGAGTATAGCCTAGGCTAATAGCTCGAGATCTATACTAGGCGTAGCCTATAATATTCCTTACTTCTTACCGCGGTCGTTATAATAACGGCTTATAATAACGGCTTTATTAATACCCTTATAACTTTTATTCCCTTTCCTTAGTAAACTATAATTAGGGTAGGTAAAAAGGTTACGAGTTAAAAGTTACCAAGTTAGACTTTTCCAAGTTAAGTTATAACTTAACTTTCTTAGTAACTTAAAGGTTAAGGCTGTAATATAACTAGGTAAAAGTTAAGTTAAGTTGTAACTTAATAAGAAGAACGTAAATTAACTTAAATATACTGTAATTAATAAGAAGGTTAACTATATTCCTTATTATAAGTATTTATACTTATAGAAAGGTAGTTTTATATAATAGGACTAGACTTTAAAGTATAGTATATAATTTATTTCTATATATATTCCTACTAGTATTTTAAAAAGGTTTATTCAATTCCATACTAGTTATAGAAATATAGCGCTTTATCAATTATTTTACGCGCTTATCAATCTATTTATATATTATATACTAACTATTTTACTTTAAATTAATTAATACTACTAATATTAAGTTCCTTAAATTAACTTATAAGTTAAGTTTTAACTTTCTTAGTAAGTTACAAGTTAGCCTCTAAGTTAACTTAACTTAATCTTTTGCCTATACTGCCTGAAAAAACCCTTTTAATCATTTTTAATCTCTTATCTATCGTATCGGGCTGATTATTAGTTATTACAAGTTATTATAATAATAAGATTTATCTTAGTACGCGCAGTGCGATTCGAACTTACGACCTCTAGCAATCAAGGTCTTATTGTCATAATCGATTACATACTCCACTACACCAACTTGCATATAGTATCCACTACATACGCAATAGTACCCTGTAGGCAGCCATATAATAGTCGTAACACTTGTCGTACGACTAGTCGGTAAATAACTACTTAATTACAAGAACTACGTACAGATTACGTAACTACGTATAAGGCGATCGCAAGGCAATTACGTAACTGCGTCGCAACTGCGTAATCGCGTACGCAACTACGTAATCGCGTACAGATCACGTAACTACGTATAAGGCGATCGCAAGGCAATTACGCAACTACGTCGCAACTACGTAATCGTGTACCAGCACGCAATTTGGTCTCCGCGCCTCAGGTAGCGAATTTAGAGGCCTGGGAACGAGTATAAGAATAGCTCTCCCCCTCGAGTAGAAAAGTTCTAGATTAATCCTTTATCGAATACAATTACAACTTTCCACTCCATCTTCCTTAGCACTTATCAGTGCCCCTACTTTCTTATCTCGGACCTACTTTAGTGGACCTACTTTTCTTCACCGCCTACCTTTTGCCTCCGTCTCCGTACTCTGCTTCCAAGTACGGCTTTTGAGGTTATAAGCCCGGGTTGCACTCCCGGATTTATATCTCCTTCCTACCCTGTCACTAGCCTTTTTAAGGCTAAACAAACTACTGTCACTGGCCTTTAAATAAAGGCTAAACAAATCTCTGTCACTGGCCTTTTAAAGGCTAAACAAATCTCTGTTACTGGCCTTTTAAAGGCTAAACAAACCTATGTTACAAGCCTTGAAATAAAGGCTAAGCAAAACTCTAAAATGGGTTACAAAATTCCGAAATCCCTCGAGGAACTATCCTTAGAGGATGAACTTACAATTCTGGAAAATAAGATTATAGAATTCGAGGCTACTCGCCCAGAGGACTACTCGGATGAAGAAGAGTATAATAAACGCTTCTCCTATCTTTCCGATCTTATCCTCGCAACCTTGC
>MU839589.1:0-26351 GCA_030685255.1 Podospora conica
GTGCCTTCGGCACGTGCCACTGCCTGCCAGATGCCAGATGCCAGCACAGATGCCAGATGCCATCGCTGCGCGCAATCGCCCTGCGCCCTAACTCAGTACAAACCCTTACAGCGCGGACCCTTATAGCGGCGTATTACCTTACGGCGTATTATATTACGGCGCGAGACGTTACAGCGTATTATATTACGGCGCGGGCCGTTACGGTACGAACCCTTACAGCGCGGACCCTTACGGCGTATTACCTTACGGCATATTACCTCCCGGCGCGAGACGTTATAGCGTATTATATTACGGCGTAGGCCGTTACGGTACGAACCCTTATAGCACGGACCCTTACGGCGTATTACCTTATAGCGTATTACCGACCGGCGCGAGACGTTACGGCATATTACCTTACAGCGGCGTATTACCTTACGGCGTATTACATTACAGCGCGGGCCGTTACGGTATAATCCCTTATAGCGCGGACCCTTATAGCGTATTACCTTACGGTATATTACCTCCCGGTATAGGCCGTTACGGTACGAACCCTTACGGCACGAACCCTCCCGGCGTATTACCTCCCGGCGCGAGCCGTTACGGCGTATTATATTACGGCGCGGGCCGTTACGGTATAAACCCTTACGGCTAGTACGAACCCTTACAGCGCGGACCCCTACGGTATATTACCTTACGGCGTATTACCTTACGGCGTATTACCTCCCGGCGTAGGCCGTTACGGCATATTACCTTACGGTACGAACCCTCCCGGCGTATTACCTTACGGCGTATTACCTTATAGCGTATTACCTTACGGCGTATTACCTCCCGGCGCGAGCCGTCGCGGCGTAAGCCGTTACGGCGTATTACCTCCCGGCGTATTACTTTACGGCGTATTATATTACGGCGCGAGCCGTTATAGCGTATTACCTCCCGGCGTATTACCTTACGGCGTATTACCTAATAGTACGAACCCTTACAGCACGAACCCTTATAGCGCGGACCCTTATAACGTATTATCTTACGGCGTATTACCTTACGGTACGGGCCGTTACGGCGTATTACCTTATAGCGTATTATACCTTTCTTACCCTCTTACCCTCTAGCCCTTCTTATCCTCTTACCCTCTAGCCCCTCTTACCCTTCTTACCCTCTTACCCTCTAGCCCCTTTTACCTTCTTACCCTCTAGCCCTCTAGCCCCTCTAGCCCGTCTGGCTCCTCTAGCCCTTCTTACCCTCTAGCCCCTCTAGCCCTTCTTACCCTCTTGCCCTCTAGCCCTCTAGCCCCTCTAGCCCCTCTAGCCGTTCTTACCCTCTAGCCCCTCTAGCCCCTCTAGCCCTCTAGCCCTTCTTGCCCTCTAGTACTCTAGCCCCTCTAGCCCCTCTAGCCCTTCTTACTCTCTAGTACTCTAGCCCTTCTTACCCTTTACGTATATACCCTTTAGGGTCTGCTATATAAGCCCTAGTATTTATAAATAGCTATATATATATATATACCTTCGGTATAGCTTCTCTTCTAGAAAATAATAATTACAATATTCTTATATAAAGTAGCTAGTTAGTTAAGGAATTCTATAGGGAATAACCCTAATAAATATATATAGTAAAGTAACTTTAAGGTACTTATCCTAGTATAAAGAGACTCTAACCTAGATAAATTGTTATTAAAAGGAAATTAATAGACTCTAAGAGTATTTAGAGTAAGGAAAAGCTAAATATTATAAAGGTAAAGGATAGAAGGGTTATTAAGTTTCTACTATCTACCTAGGAATATATCTAGTAAAGTAACTTTAAGGTACTTATCCTAGTATAAAGGGACTCTAAACTGGATAAATTGTTATTAAAAGGAATTAAGCTAACTCTAAGAGTACTTAGGGTAAGGAAAAGCTAAATATTATAAATGTAAAGGATAGAAGGGTTATTAAGTTTCTAATATCTATCTAGGAATATATCTAGTAAAGTAACTCTAAGGTACTTATCCTAGTATAAAGGGACTCTAAACTGGATAAATTGTTATTAAAAGGAATTAGGCTAATTCTAAGAGTACTTAGGGTAAGGAAAAGCTAAATATTATAAATATAAAGGATAAAAGGGTTATTAAGTTTCTAATATCTACCTAGGAATATATCTAGCAAAGTAACTCTAAGGTACTTATCCTAGTATAAAGGGACTTTAAACTAGATAAATTATTATTAAAAGGAATTAGGCTAACTCTAAGAGTACTTAGGGTAAGAAAAAGCTAAATATTATAAATATAAAGGATAAAAGGGTTATTAAGTTTCTAATATCTACCTAGGAATATATCTAGTAAAGTAACTCTAAGGTACTTATCTTAGTATAAAGGGACTCTAAACTAGATAAATTATTATTAAAAGGAATTAGGCTAACTCTAAAAGTACGTAAGGTAAGGAAAAGCTAAATATTATAAATATAAAGAATAGAAGGGTTATTAAGTTTCTAATATCTACCTAGGAATATATCTAGTAAAGTAACTCTAAGGTACTTATCCTAGTATAAAGGGACTCTAACCTAGATAAATTATTCTTAAAAGGAACTTATCCTAGTATAAAAGGAACTTACCTAATAATATTACGGCGGTATAAGACTTAATACTATAAGTTTAATATCTCTACTTATACTACAACTATCTTTAAAAGAAAAAATTCCCGTAAGAAATAATAAACTCCTATAAAACATTACAATTACATATAACATTTTCATAATATTCCTATTATTTAAAAATTTCACAACATTCCTACCATCTAATAATTTTATTATACAGCGTTATAAAGGGAAATAGCAGGAACCTAAGTATTACAAGTATAAGTACTTAAATATATTCGATAATACCCTTAAACTTCTAATATAACAAGTCGATAAGAAGGATTACTATAAGATTCTAAAGCATATACAACAGTCGGTTAAGGCTATTAGTATAAAACTAGGTATTAACTATATATCTTTTTATCTTTATTTAATTTATAATTCTAACAAGTCCTAAAGTACTTCCACTAGTACCTTAAAGTAAGCTATCTTAATAATCCCAAAACGACTCTAAGAATACCGATAACGGGGAGCCTTATTAACGGAAGCGAGGACGTCTAAAGACTAATATTATATTAACTTCGGACGATGACGACGGGAACGATAGAGACGGCGTTAATATACTACCCTTACAAAGCTAACCCGAAAGCTCTCTACCTAATACTAATACTTCCTAAGGAATACCTATCCTATCCCAGTAAAGCTAGAGTACAAAGCCCCTATACTTACGACTAAAGCGGGTATAATACCCTACTAAGCTAGATGCCCGCCCTTTAAAACGTCTAAGTAATAATATTACGATTAAACGTATAAACCAGGCCTACTCTACGCTTTAAAAGGTAGTTAAAAACCTTATAAACTAGCTAGTAATTACAACTATACTCGCGACAATCCAGCCGTATATTTTAGCCGATAAGGTATTAACCAACATCCGAAAAAACCTAGAGTTTAAAGCCTAGAAAGATACAATAATAGTAGGTATATAACTCCTTTCCCGAATTATTAGCTCGGAAGGGGCTAGTAACCTCCGTAATCTATATAAGGAGTACTATACTATAGTAGCGAATACGATACCCCTAAACGTTACGATCCGACGTAAGGAGTTCTCTACTATACTTAAGTAGATTAGCTATTCCCGAGTCTCTAAAGTATTCCAATCCCTCGAGGAGGTCTAGGACTTTTACACTCTTATTAACTAACTAAACGCTATAAATACAAAAAAGGTTTACCATCTCCGATAACTCTATACTCGGATAACCTTACTATATTATTAGGAGGCTACTAATATTAATTACTATTTAAAGGACGAGACGGCAAAGGTAGATCTTAATACCCTTATAGTATTAGTCCCCTTCCGACAATTTCTTAACTAGAATCCTAAACTAGTTATATTAGGCGTTAAGAAATAAGCCTAGCTAAACTCTTATATTATAACCTACCTTAATATCGTAAAGGGAAATTATACCTAAGAAATCATTTATAATAAGCCCCTATCTATTCTCGTTAAGTACTTCGGTCCCGGTATCCTTACCTTTCTACCGAAGGTTAACCTCTTAACTAACTTTAATAATTTAAAGGGTAATACTAGCAAGGATAAATCTAAGGAACCCGCGGATACTACGGTTTCTATAAAGATATTTAAATTTACAGTTCGGCTTATAGAGAAGTATACCTTAAGGTTTAAAGAACTTTATAAAAGGGCGAATTATAATTTAGTAATACCTATTATTAAGTATAAACTATTACCGCCTAATAATATAACCTACTTACTTAGATCTAGAAAGGTAAAGGCTTTAGAGTTTAAGTCCAGCGACTTACTTACCTTACTCTCGATATACCTACGAGTCTACGAGATCGATAAAGAGTAATCTAATCGACGCCGACCTTTAAGCCCTCTATCCCTTTCCGACGATAGATCTATAAGCCCCCCGCCCTTTTCCGACGATAGCCCGGGTAATAAACACGACAATACTAATTTAGCCGCTAGCCGTACCGGAAGTTTAACGGCTACGGCTAATACTAGTACCGGGCGCGAGTTTAACGCTAATACTAATCCCGAAAGTCCCTATAGAAGCAGCTAAGGGAACCAGGCTAAAAGGGACGAGCTAGCCTAATATAACGCTAGTACAGAGCCCGAAAAGTCCTACTAAAGTAGCTAAAGTAATAAGGAATTAATTAAGCCCGAGAACGAGCTCCAGAATACGGAACTAAATAACGAAGAAGACAATTAACTACTATTACGGTAGGGAAATCGGGGAATACGATATAGTAGCGATAAAGCCCCTATTAGCTTAAGGGGGGTTAGCGGGGATTAGCTACTAAAGGTATAAGCTACTAACTCCGAGAACAAAGAGCCCTACAGGAACAAGGAGGATTAGACTACTCTTATATACAGCTAGGCCAAGATAAACAGTTAAGGGGATAAATCGGGTTACCATTAGATATCCCTACTAAGCGGGTAAGGAGATAGCTAGCAAGTTAGAAATAAGAGGGGAGATACTAGGATAGAAGAAACTATCTTTGTAATATTATAAATAGCTAAGATTAAATTTCCTTTAATATAATAATATAAAAAAGCCTTAAAAATAGAAATAAAGGAAGCTATAAAAATCAAGAATCCTACAGTAGCAAGCTACTAGAAGGAATAACCTAACTTAGTCCAGTAATATTACTAAGGCTAAGAATCCCGATAAGGGGAACTAAAGGGATTAAGAATCTTACCGGCGCTAGTACTAAGCGGCTATAAAAATCCAGGATCTCGGTTTAAAGTTAAGTACTATTACTAAGCCTAAGAATCCTAATAAAGGAAGCCAGGGGACTAAGAATCTTACGTAGCTCTAGGAGGAATAAGTCCGACGCTAATACTAGGCGGCTATTAGAATTAAGGATCTTATAGTAGCTAGCCTACAAAAGGGAAAGTTAGCTCGGTTTAGGGTTAAGTACTATTCTTAAGCCTAATAATCCCGACAAGGAGAACTAGGGGACTAAGAATCTTACGTAGCTCTAGGATAAATAAGTCCGACGCTAATACTAGGCGGCTATTAGAATTAAGGATCTTATAGTAGCTAGCCTATAAAAGGGAAAGTTAGCTCGGTTTAGGGTTAGGTACTATTCCTAAGCCTAAGAATTCCGATAAGGAGAGCCAGGGGACTAAGAATCTTATGTAGCTCTAGGATAAATAAGTCCGATGCTAATACTAGGCGGCTATTAAAATTAAGGATCTTACAGCAGCCAGCCTATAGAAGGGAAAGTTAGCTTAGTTTAGGGTTAAGTACTATTCCTAAGCCTAAGAATCCCGATAAGGAAAGCCAGGGGACTAAGAATCTTACGTAACTCTAGGAGGAATAAGTCCGATACTAATACTAGGCGGCTATTAGAATCCCTTTAGCTAGTTCGATTTACTATCCGAAGCCCGCCCTAATCTCTAGGGGTAAATATCTAATAAAAGCTTAGGATCTAGGTAAGGCTCGAGGAATCGCGTAAGCCTAATTAAACGTAAACCCTAACCTTAATTCCCCGTTAGAGTATAGTAAACTCCGTTAAGAATAAGTAGAAGATTTAAGTAGGTCGTACGAAACCGGGGGTAGAATCCGTTAAGAATTTTAAGAATAGACTCCGTTAACTTTTTAGTATCTAAATTAAATAAAAACTAGATATATCGATTTAGAATACTTAGGAGATCTTATATATAGAATATCTTTATCGTACGAGTTATCGTTCTTAAGTTCTAAGGATATAAAGTTTTATAATATTTAAGTTTAGGGTTAGCTCGTATATATCGCTAAAGTCCTTTAGCTAGACTATACGTATTTTAGGTTAGTTAAAGTATTACGACCGTTAAAATATAGATATACGACTATAATATATTATAATTAAATATTATCGTCTAAAATAAATAAAAACCGGATATATCGATTTAGAATCTTTAGGATATCTTATATATAAAATATTAATTTCGTACGAGTTATCGTTCTTAAGTTCTAAGGATATAAAGTTTTATAATATTTAAATTTAGGATTAGCTTATATATATCGCTAAGGTCCTTTAGCTAAACTATATATATTTTAAGTTAGTTAAAGTATTACAACCGTTAAAATATAAATATACGACTATAATATATTATAATTAAATATTATCGTTTAAAATAAATAAAAACCGGATATATCGATTTAAAATCTTTAGGATATCCTATATATAAAATATTAATTTCGTACAAGTTATCGTTCTTAAGTTTTAAGGATATAAAGTTTTATAATATTTAAGTTTAAAGTTAGCTTGTATATATCGCTAAGGTTCTTTAGCTAGACTATACATATTTTAGGTTAGTTAAAGTATTACGACTATTAAAATATAAACGTACGAAAGCTTTATAAAAAAGGCAATTGCTATCCGGGCATTAGTCCTTTTTGCTAGCCGGGCATTAGTCCTTTTTTTTTTGTCCAGGGTTAGGGTTTTGTATGGGGGCGGTCCCTTGGCCCACTGTCATCAGACATCCGGTCATGCGCTGCCTCCCAATTGACACACACCGCCTACGACCTAACCATACCGCCTGCCTAAACTAACGCGCACACCGCTTTCCCTATACGGCAGCTGGCCCGTGCGCCCCGCCCTACTCTGCCCCACTCTTACGCCTTACCTCCGCTCCTGCCTTCCATCTCCATCTCCATCTCCTTCTACCTCTCTCTCTTCCTCTCTCTCTTCCTCTTAACAATAACTACGCCAAAGGTAAGCAACACTACTACCTTCCACCTTCCACACCCTTAATTCCATCCCCAACTGCCTTAATTCAATTGCCCTCGACCGCCCTGTCTTACTGTTTCAATTGCGCGTAGTTGCGCGTAGTTGCGCGTAAGATACAGCTGTCTTAGTAGTTGTGGCGTCCCTGTAGATCGGCAGCCTTAGCGCTATAGGACTAACCCTTGCCGTAGCACTTCCTTCCCCACATCCCCACCTCACCTTCCACCCTCGCGCAGTAACGCGGACGCAGCCGTCAACTAATAAATACGATTAATCTAGACGAAGAAGTCGAATACCTGCCCATACCACCTCCACTAAGCGCCAAGGTACGTTTATCCCCTCATACAGCGTACCTGCGAGTGTCAGACTAACGTATTTGTTTAGATGGTACCTAAAACGAAACCCAGCATGGCGACGGCGCTGGACTTTAGTACTACCCCCTCTATCTGCACACCTACGGCGTATATGCTGATGTACATATAGCCAATAAGGACGTCTTAACCGCTACGCCCTTATACTTCGGTACTTAGTCGTATAGTTAGTATCCGCTCATACGCCCCTCCTACGCCCCTCCTACGCCCCTTATATAGTAGATAGCTTACCAATTCCCAGGACCTATTATTAACCTAAACGAAGGCTTTATCCCGACCAGTATATTATCTGCATTACCTTATGCCGCCCTGGTACTAACCTCGTGCTATAGAACAGTAAGAGGCTCGAGAGAGGGGCGAAAAGAGTAAGTTAAGATATTTACACGAGCGCCGTACGAGCGCCATACGAGCGCTATACGAGTACCGCTAATACGTTTATCTAGTCCTATCTATCAGCGTCGAGGATAACGAAGAGGCGCCTAACCTAAAGGCCAACCTGTCGGCGATTACTACTAAGATATATATTAGTCATCCGTACATACGGTACACCTGCTGATATCGAATCTAGTTACGAGATCTAAGTTACCGACGGTAGCGAGATATATGGCGTTAAAACCAACGATACTACGGCCCTCCGCCGCCATATCAGGTAGGCGTATACCGGTGCTAGTACGGTCCCTATGTACCGTACCTACGCTATACCTACGGATGTTAATTTGGTTTGTTTAGTTAGAAGGGGCAGTACGGCAAACCCGTCCGATCTTTAGAAGAGAGTAGCCTGGAAGTACGTATTACCTAGTATAGCGCTAGTACCCCCCTTATGTTAATAATATATTGGCAGCTCGCTTAAGAGGCTCGTCGTTATAGGATACTAGCGTACCGTACGTTACGAGTCCGAGCCTAGGTATATACAGTAACGGGGTAGGTATACCGTAGATACTAATAATAAACTAATATTTTCTAACTAAGGTTACGGTCTCGTTAAGGACTTTACCAACGCCTACGAGCGTATTACGTAAGTGCAGGATATACGCCGTACCTACGGCGTACCTATATACGTATATCTAGCTGACAGTTACAGCTAAACTAATCCTAAGTTTACCGCTAAGTATAATATAAAGTTCCATCGCTCCGAGGTATGTTTTTATCCACCCGTATGTACGGCGTACCTGCCCCCCTTATACTGACCTTATATTTTAGAATATTAAGGATGCTACTCCGGCCCTTAAGCCCTACCCCCTTACCGCTACTAGCGCCGTACCTGCCGGTGCCGATAACGACGACGAGGAGGATAACGACAAGGAGGTCGATATCGATGCCGAGGCCAAGGCCAAGGCTAACAAGAAGCGTAAGGTACGGGCACCTACGCCGTACCTGCGGATATCGAACTAATAGTTAGTAGGATAACGAGGCTACTAAGGCTAAGGCCGATAAGAAGCGTAAGGTACGGGCACCTATGCCGTACCTACGGATGTCGAACTAATAGTTAGCAGGATAACGAGGCTGCTAAGGCTAAGGCCGATGCTGCTAACAAGAAGCGTAAGGTAGGGGGCACCTACGCCGCACTTACGGATGTTATACTAACAGTTAGCAGGATAACGAGGCTGCTAAGGCTAAGGCCGATACTGCCAACAAGAAGCGCAAGGTAGGGGGCACCTACGCCGTACCTACGGATGTTATACTAACGATGGGTAGGAGTAAGAGAAAGCCGACAAGGCAGCCGAGAAGGAGCGTAAACGTAAGGTACGGGGCACCTACGCCGTACCTACGGATGCCGAGCTAACGGTTGGCAGGAGAAGGAGAAGGCTAATAAGGAGGCTGCTACTACCGACCAGTAGCGTAAGGTAAGAATACCTACGCCGTACCTACGGATGCCGAGCTAACGGTTAGCAGGAGAAGGAGAAGGCCGCCGAGGAGGCTGCTACTACCGACCAGCAGCGTAAGGCAAGGGCACCTACACCGTACCTACGGATATCGAACTAACGATAGGTAGGACTAGGAGAAGGCCGCCGAGGAGGCTGCCGCTACCGACCAGTAGCGTAAGGCAAGGGTACCTACACCGTACCTACGGATATTAAACTAACGATAGGTAGGACTAGGAGGCTGCCGTTACGGACTAGCATAACCAGGTATGTCCTGATGCTAAGTATCTGCACCGTACCTGCGGATAATAAACTAACAAGTAGTAGGATAGCTCTAATTCCCCGCTCTCCCCCGTAGTTAACTCCGATAACGAGGATACTACTCCTCCTCCTCCTACTAAGAAGCGTAAGGTATGTATACGTATACCGTAGGTACGCCGTATATGCGGATGGTAACTAACAGTTAGTAGGTTTCTAAGAAGAAGAACGTTACTGTGACGACTCCGCGTAAGGCAGCCCCTAAGGCGCGTACCCCTAAGAAGAGTACGGACCCCCCGATACCGCTGATATATCGCACCTACGGAGCACCTACTAATGTAACGATAGCTCCGGCGAAGGATCCGGAGGATTTTATCCCCGGCGAGCGTACTACTTCCCGCGCGAGGGCGTAGCCGAAGAGATTTAGCTTCGACGACTAATTACTCGCTAGTATGCCGTACTTACGGCGTATATACTGATGGGAGGATGGGTAGTTACGGGATAAGATACGATAGGTTTTTTTAGGGCGTTTAGGATGGATGGGCATTTACAGGAGGACCGTATATGCTGGTACGGAACGATACCCTAGTTACGCTAATTTAATAGTCTGGTTGCCCGGTACATGTACGCCGTACCTACGCCGCTAGTGTAGATAGGCGACGGACGATAGAAAACTTTTCGATTTCGATTAAGTACTAAAGTATAAGTAACTCGCCTTAACGTTCCATGCCTAAAACAGCTAAATAAATAGGATACGAAATATAAGCCAGACTATAGTTAATATCCGTACATTAACTCTCCTACTATTCTATATATAATTATAATGTTTATAGTAGTCCAATAGTCCTAAATTCGTAGACCCTCCCTACGAGGCGGCCTAACTCGGACATGCCCTATTGCCCCATTGCCCTATCACCCCCCTACTATCCTACTCCCTCCTCCTCCGCTTAAGCGCCGCTAAGGCTGTAGCTTTAGTAGATGTTTACGACCGTGTACGCTTTAGCTTTAGCGTAGCTGCGATAAGGAGTCCCCGACGCTGCCTTAGGGCTAGCCGTAGCTCTGTTCTAGGGGGGTTTGGCTAATCTATATTAGGGTTATTGATACGCCCCTCCTGCTGACCTCCTACGGGTACCGTGGGCTGATCCTTCGGCTTATTCTTCCGGGGTCGCCTAGGCTTCCTCTTAACTGTAATAGGCGATAGCTAAGGCTCCTCCAGGTTAGATTCTTTATCCTCGATACGCCCCTTATACGGAGCTCCTACGGATGCCGTAGGCTGATCCTTCGGCTTATTCTTCGAACCCGGGGGTCGCCTACGCCTCCTAGGGGGCGGCTAAGGCTCTTCCTTATCGTTATCAGCTTTAGCCGCGCTAGGTCTACGCCTAACCCGGGTACCTATACCTACTGGTATTACCCGCCCCCCTACCGTCCTTCGGATTACCACGGGAGCTTCCTCCTTCTACGAGGTATTAGCCGGTACCGGGCCCTTCTTCTTGTTCTTCTTAGAAGGTCGCCTAGGTTTCTTCTTAGGCCGAGGCTCCTCCTTATCGTCCCCCTTTAGCTCCTACTACGAGCGGTTCCGGCGAATACCCTCGCTTATCCTCGGCGCCGTGCCGCGCGGGGGGCTAGGCTTTAGACGCTTCTGACGTAGCCGTATAGGGGTTGCTTGCGAGGCTTATTACGAGGCGGTCCGGCGTTACGTGCCGGGGGTCCGTTACGTGCCGAGGGTCCGTTACGTGCCGGGGGTCCGTTGCGTGCCGGGGGTCCTTAACGGCGTAGCTGGGATAGCAAGACCTCTTTTTAAGGGACCCTTTAGCTGGTTTCTAGGCCTTCCTTTAGGTATAGCCATCTTAGGGTCTCTGATTCGTAGGTAGGTATCGTCGAGATAGAGGGGCCTATTAAGATACTAGTGCGGATAGACGTCGCGGATGTAAAGGCTCTCCTTCTCGCCTTCCTCTCTTGTCCGGTTCCCTACCAATAACTAGTGTATCTTATAACGGCAGGGGATCCTAAACTATATCCTAACAGTATAAGAGTCGTCGTCGCAGGGCTTAAGGGGGGTAATCTTTCTTGCTGGTAGGTACGCTTCCGCGGGTATAGCGGCTAACGCGCGTATATACTCGTAGTTAATAAGCTCTAACGTATTGTAAGAGAGGGCTATCGAGAGTAGGCCAAGCTAGTCTCGATTAATAAACTTCCGCTTGGTACGTTAATTCTGCTAACTAGTTACTACCTGGAACTCCTTATGCTGGTTTTTGTACATCTCGTAGAGGGTATTAAAGAGGCGAAAGAGGTCTAAGCGATCCGTAAGAAGATAGCTCTTCGTCGTAAGATTCGTTAACTCGACTGGGGATGTAGCCTTATAGCCAAAGTTACGGTATTTCTTAGTATAGCAGTAGGCCCATTACTCGCGGAGCGGCATCCACTGCTTATTCAGGTAACGTAAGATAGCCGGCTAGTCCAGAAACTCCTTTTTCAACGCCTCCTAGGCGTTAAAGAAAGCAGACTCATCCACGGCGTACACTATTAACTGGAATATATCGTGGACCCCTTAGGGATTGTGGAGGGGTACTTATGCCCGCTGCCGCTAAGTAGGGGGGCCTTCGTTCAGGGTTCGAGTAAGTACCGCCCTCTACTAAACGGTAAGGTTATCGTCTTCGGCCTCGTACTCCTCGTCGTCGGAGCCAGGGTCTCTACGCCGCTTGAACTTCTTAACGGCGTTCAGACGTACGTTCTTAAGTATGTGGAATACATAGATCTACTATTGGGTATTAGGGAATACTTAGCTGATTACGGCCTTTATCGCCTCGCACTAGTCCGTTAAGAGGACTAGGGGTTCTGCTATTCCAGCCTCCTTAAGTATCTCCTTCGTCGCCTCGAGAAGGAAGACAAATAACTCCTCCCTCTCGTTATCGATCACGCTAAAGATAGTATTAATAGCCTAGCTTATTGCCGTAATACAGGCAAAGTAGTAGAGTAGAAGTCCTTAGACGTTGGTATTATACGTCATATCGATAAACCTAAGCTCTAAGAAGTGTTAGTGTAGGTAAAGGCTGGAACCGAAGGCAAATACCAAGCCTAGAAAGCACATTACTTTATCGTCGTCCTACTTAACGCGATAGTTAAAGCGGACCTCGTACTCCTCCAGTAGCATAGCTTTAAACTCGTCGAGTAGTACGATAAGGGCGCCAGATAGGGTACGACCTTCGAGGGCGTCGAGGCGGAGAGAGGCTCTTACGTTATAGATATCCTTCCTAGTGATAGTTAAGTCTAGGTTAAGGGTGGCGACGGTATTCTCGATCTCCCTTACTCGGTTCGCGTTTTACTTAGATAGAGTAGCAACTTACTAGCGGACAGACTTAGATATCTTACGGTACTATGGGTACGTATAGGCGGTAATAGACTGGCCATGGTTGTGGGTATACGAGTCTGGTTTTCCATAACGATAAAGAACCCATCTACGATCTATTCTCGTAGCCGTACATCTAAACCGGCAGCCATATTTGCGGCTCCCTGCATCGCGGAGGCCAACGCTCTCGGATGGACGAGGGGGGCCGTAACGGTTACACTCGAAGTCGTATCGACTATATACTTTGTTAGGCCCTTAAGGATTACGACCGCGGCGGCGAATAACTGTAAGCCTATTATTCTTAGCCTATTGGTTAAACTTAGCCTGTAACGCCTCGATAGTCTTACAAGGGCCGAAGGCGCTATAGTCCGCCTCGGGGATGTCGGGGCTAATATCGTTATCGGGGTATCGAGCTAGGGACTAGCTCTTGCCACCAGATTCGCTAAGGCTATCGGGCGTAGGCGACTCGTAGCGATACTGGGCTTAGAGATGGAGAGTATCTTCGTCGCCGTTAAGGGGCTCGTCGTCAGAGGGTTCGTCGCCGCTAAGGGGCTCGTCGCCGCTAAGGGGCTCGTCGTCGGAGGGCTCGCCGTCGGAGGGATCGTCGGCCATAGCTAAGCTAGATTAGTAGGGGCTATAGGGCGTAAGGGCGCTGGGACATACCGTTCATACGGGTAGTACGACCGCTAGTACGAATACTCAGCTTAGTACAGCTACGTAGCTCCAGCGAGTAAGTAGTTCGCTTAGCGTAGCGCGAACTAGTTGCTTAGCAGAGACTTAGTAAGATAGTGGAAATCGCAGTATTGTCGATTTTAGTAGAAATCGCTACCTTAGGGCGACTATCTTGTCCGCTTAGAATTTTTTGAAATCGCTAGCTAGCTAGCTATAGGCCGACTATCTTATCAACCTTATCTCATCCGTTCGTAATATACGCGCAGGTACGACGCAGATACGGTATCTATAAGGGGTTACGAGGGTAAGTAGTAGCCTACGACGACGGGCGCTGGAGCGCGCTAGGTACGAGGCTCGTAATGGACTGCAACAGTAAGGGCTGGAGCGCGCTAGGTACGGTTTTCACAGGGGACTACGGGGCGAGCGCTAGAGCGCGCCAGGTGCGAGGCTCGTGATGGACTGTAATAGTAAAGGCTGGAGCGCGCTAGGTGCGGTTTTCACAGGGGACTACGGGGCGAGCGCTGGAGCGCGCCAGGTGCGAGGCTCGTAATGGACTACAATAGTAAGGGCTGGAGCGCGCCAGGTGCGAGGCTCGTAATGGACTGTAATAGTAAGGGCTGGAGCGCGCCAGGTACAGTTTTTACAGAGGACTGCGGGGCGAGCGCTGGAGCGCGCCAGGTGCGAGGCTCGTAATGGACTGTAATAGTAAGGGCTGGAGCGCGCCAGGTACGGTTTTCACAGGGGACTACGGGGCGAGCGCTGGAGCGCGCTAGGTACGAAGCTCGTAATGGACTGTAATAGTAAGGGCTGGAGCGCGCCAGGTACGAGGCTCGTAATGGACTATAATAGTAAGGGGCGCGCTAGGTACGGTTTTTACAGGGGACTGCGAGGCTCGTAATAGACTATTAGGAGAAAGGCTATCTAGTTACACCCCCTACTACGGCGCCTCCACTCCTCCTGCTGCGGTACTCCTCCCCCCCCCGAGCGGATGCCAGTAAGACTAGTTTCGCTTACTACGGGAAGCCTAGCCTACGGTGGTTATAGCGGTGCGTGCCAGGGTTGCGGTAACGGCGAAGAACCTATCCAGACGCCACCTTTACGGCCATAATCTTAAACCTGTAGCCACAGCGGCGGAATACCTACGTACGAAGGCGAGTGCCCGGGGAGCGGCGAAAGGTGCCGGACCGACGGCATACGAAGTCGTAAACGGTATACTCGCCATGACGTATATGGCGGGCGTTAACGCGGGTAACATCGAAGCCGTAATAAAGGTTAGCCTACGTATTAATCTCTAACTCTAGGTCGGCGACGGTTACCGCGGGGCCAAAGTTTTCGTACCGCGGCTCGGGGATATCGATGCGAAGGAGGGGCTCATCGACGTCAGAGGGCTCGTCCCAGTCGGAGGGCTCGTCGCCGTCGGAGGGCTCGTCGCCGCGGAGGGGCTCGTCGGCCATAGCTAAACTGGATTAGTAGGGGCTATAGGGCGTAAAGGCGCTAGGATATACCGTTTATACGGGTGGTGCGACCGCTGGTGCGAATGCTTGGCTTGGTGCGGGTGCGACCTCGGCTTGGTATAGCTGCGTGGCTTTAGCGAGTGGTTCGCTTAGCGTAGCGCGAACTGGTTGCTTGGCAGAGACTTAGTAAGATGGTAGAAATCGTAGTGTTGTTAATTTTGGTGGAAATCGCTGCCTTGGGGCGACTGTCTTGTCCGATCAGAATTTTTCGAAATCGCTGGCGGTGGGGCGCTGGCCGTGGGGTAACTATCTTATCCGCCCTATCCGCCTTATCCGCGCGCACGGGCGAGTGTTCGTTTGCGACTGCGGGCTCGTGATGGCCTGCAACGGCGAGCGCTGGAGGGCTGTAGGTGTAAGGCTCGTGGTGGACTGCGAGGGCGAGCGCTGGAGGGCCGCAGGTGCGAGTGTTCGTTTACAACGGCTGCGGGCTCGTGATGGTCTGCAATGGCGAGCGCTGGAGCGCCGTAGGTGTAAGTATTCGGGGTGGACTGCGGGCTCGTGATGGTCTGTAACGGCGAGCGCTGGAGCGCCGTAGGTGCGAGTGTTTATTTCCGACTTGTGGTAGACTGTGAGGCTCGTCGTAATGGTCTGTAAGGGAGAGTGCTGGAGCGCGCCAGGTGTGAGGCTCGTAGTGGACTGCGAGGGTAAGCGCTGGAGCGCCGTAGGTGTAAGTGTTCGTAGTGGACTGCGGGCTCGTAGTGGACTGCGAGGGCGAGCGCTAGAGGGCCGTAGGTGCGAGTGTTCGTAGTGGACTGCGGGCTCGTGGTGGACTGCGAGGGCGAGCGCTGGAGGGCCGCAGGTACGAGTGTTCGTTTGCAACGGCTGCGGGCTCGTGATAGTCTGTAATGGCGAGCGCTGGAGCGCCGTAGGTGCGAGTGTTCGTTTACGACTCCGAGGCTCGTGGTGGACAGCGAGGGCGAGCGCTGGAGGGCCGCAGGTGCGAGTGTTTAGAATTCTGCCTACGAGGATCGTGGTGGACTGCGAGGGCGAGCGCTGGAGGGCCGCAGGTGCGAGTATTCGTTTGCAACGGCTGCGGGCTCGTAATAGTCTGTAACGGCGAGCGCTGGAGCGCCGCAGGTGCGAGTGTTCGTTTGCGACTCCGAGGCTCGTGGTGGATAGCGAGGGCGAGCGCTGGAGGGCCGCAGGTGCGAGTGTTTAGAATTCTGCCTGCGAGGATCGTGGTGGACTGCGAGGCTTGTAATGGACTGCGAGGGCGAGCGCTGGAGGGCGGTAGGTGCGAGTGTTTGCAGAATTCTGCTATTCTACCATTTTTCTGCCATGGAGTCTACTTTGCGATGACAGTGGGCCAAGGGACCGCCCCTATACAAAACCCTAACCCTGGACAAAAAAAAAAGGACTAATGCCCGGCTAGCAAAAAGGACTAATGCCCGGATAGCAATTGCTATAAAAAATACGAATTTTTTTAAAAAAATTAACGCTTTTATTCCTTATCCTCCTTAATTCCTGTCTTCCTTTACCTCTCTATTATACGGCTTTACCCTCCCCCCGTTTCCCCTTATCCGTCTGTCGTACGGCCCTTCCCTTCCTTTATTCCTCCTCCTTTAAGTCGAGTACTACCGGGTTCTTTATCGTTCCTTACCTATTACCCCCTTATCTACTACCCCCCCCCCCCTAACCCTTATTTACGTTATACCGTAATATATAGTCCCTTTACTTATAGTTCCCGTAATATCCTTCGAAGAACCCTATCGTACGGTAGTACTCCGTAAACGGTCCCCGGGTCGGGTTATAGGTATAGTCGATATAAGTTATCCCGGTAGTACCGCGGCTTTAGATAAGTACCGCGTTTAGGTAACCCGCTCGGACTCTAACCTTAGCGACTATAATCTAACCCTCGTACGCCTCGATATCTTAGGAGGGCTAGTCGAAGAAGCTCCTTTATATATCCTATCTTTTATTAGTTATCGTACGGCTATTACGGGGGGTATATTTACTTATATTAATACAGAATATTCTTATAGCGGCGTAGACTTTAGCTTTACCGGTATAGAGGGTAACCGTACGATAGCTAGCGGCATTCGTATAAGCTACTAATACTATTGTATCCTACTAGTTTCGGACGATAAGATCTATTTTCTATAGAAAGATAGCTTCGTTAGTAAATTAAACCCAGGACTTCTCTTAAAGTACGAGTTACTTTACTACTTAGCTATTATACTACTTAGTTATATAACGATCCTATAGTTTAAATATATATATAGGTATTATCGTATAAAAGAAAAAAAAAAAAAATCTAAGTATAAAGGGTTTGCCGGCCTTAGAACAGGGCTCCGAAGATGGCTAAGATATAAGTAATCCTCGACTCCGTAACTAAGATTATGTAACTAAGTAAAGGTTTAGCGAGGTACTCCGTACGAAAAGATAGCTAAGATGTAGGTAATCCTCGATTACGCTACTAAATAACGGTTTAGCGAGGCGTACGGTTTACCGGCCTTGGAACAAAGCTCCCTAAAATAGCTAAAATATAGGTAATCCTCGACTCCGTAACTAAGATTATGTAACTAAGTAAAGGTTTAGCGAGGTACTCTGTATAAAAAGATAGCTAAGATATAGGTAATCCTCGATTACGTTACTAAATAACGGTTTAGCGAGGCGTACGGTTTGCCGGCCTTAGAACAGGGCTCCCTAAAATAGCTAAAATACAGGTAATCCTCGACTCTATAACCAAGATTACGTAACTAAGTAAAGGTTTAGCGAGGCACTCCGTACGAAAAGATGGCCAAGATATAGGTAATCCTCGATTACGCTGCCAAATAACGGTTTAGCGAGGCGTACGGTTTGCCGGCCTTAGAATAGGGCTCCCTAAAATAGCTAAAATATAGGTAATCCTCGACTCCGTAACTAAGATTACGTAACTAAGTAAAGGTTTAGCGAGGCACTCCGTACGAAACAGCCGATAAGAGAGTAGAGAAGTTAGGTATACTAGTTTGCCGCCTTGGAATAGGGCTCCCGAGGATAGTAAAGATATATATAATCCTCGATTATACCGCTAAGCAAAGGTTTAGCGAGGTAAGGGACTCTATACGAATCAGCTGTTAAGAGTATAGAGAAGTTAGGCATATAGTATAGGGTTCCTTAGGTTTAGGAAGGCATATCGTACGGAATAGCTAATAAGACTACGGAGGAGTAAGGTATATGGTTTGCCGGCCTTAAAACAGGGCTTCCGAACATAGTAAAGATATAGATAATCCTTTATTACGTAGCTAAGTAAAGGTTTAGTAAGGTAAGGGACTCCGTACGAATTAGCTATTAAGAGTATAAAGAAGTTAGGTATATAGTAGGGGGTTCCTTAGATTTAGGAAAGCACATCGTACGGAATAGCTAATAAGACTACGGAGAAGTAAGGTATATAGTTTGCCGGCCTTAGAATAGGGCTTCCGAATATAGTAAAGATATAGGTAATCCTCTATTATATAGCTAAGTAAAGGTTTAGCGAGGTAAGGGACTCCGTACGAATCAGCTGTTAAGAGTATAGAGAAGTTAGGTATATAATAGGGGGTTCCTTGGATTTAGTAAGGCATATCGTACGGAATAGCTAATAAAACTACGGAGGAGTAAGGTATACGGTTTACCGGCCTTAGAATAGGGCTTCCAAATATAGTAAAGATATAGGTAATCCTCTATTACGTAGCTAAGTAAAGGTTTAGCGAGGTAAGGGACTCCGTACGAATTAACTGTCAAGAGTATAAAGAAGTTAGGTATATAGTAGGGGGTTCCTTAGATTTAGTAAGGTATATCGTACGGAATAGCTAACAAGACTACGGAGGAGTAAGGTATACGGTTTACTAGCCTTGGAATAGGGCTTCCGAATATAGTAAAGATATAGGTAACCCTTTATTACGTAGCCAAGTAAAGGTTTAGCGAGGTAAGGGACTCCGTACGAATTAGCTATCAAGAGTATAGAGAAGTTAGGTATATAATATAGGGTTCCTTAGGTTTAGTAAGGTATATTATACGGAATAGCTGATAAGACTATAGAGGATGAGATAGATGTCGTAATGGATAGGTAAGACTTCGTACGAACCAGCTGTTAAGAGTGTAACGATAGATAAGATAGATATCGTAATAGATAGGCGAGATATCGTACGAACTAGCTATTAAGAGTGTAACGATAGATAAGATGGATACCGTAATAGATGGGTAAGACTTCGTACGAACTAGTTGTTAAGAGTGTAACGATGGATAAGATAGATATCGTGATAGGTAGGTAAGACTTCGTACGAACTAGCTGTTAAAAGTGTAACGATAGATAAGATAGATATCGTAATAGGTAGGTAAGACTTCGTACGAACTAGCTGTTAAGAGTATAACGATAGATAAGATAGATATCGTAATAGATAGGTAAGACTTCGTACGAACTAGCTATTAAGAGTATAACGATAGATAAGATGGATATCGTAATAGATAAGTAAGACTTCGTACGAACTAGCTGTTAAGAGTATAACGATAGATAAGATAGATATCGTAATAGATAGGTAAGACTTTGTACGAACTAGCTGTTAAGAGTGTAACGATAGATAAGATAGATATCGTAATAGATAGGTAAGATTTCGTACGAACTAGCTATTTAAAGTACGGAGAAGTTTAAGTAAAAAGAAAAACAAAACCCCTTATCCTTTAAAATTCCTATTTTAAAGCTAACCGCCTAACCGATACTAAGATAGGCTATTCCCCGACTCTCGAATAGCCCTTTTATATCGGGCTCCCCGATTCCTCTTCCTAACGGCTTTAGTTAGGCGAAAAATATACTCCGTACGGAGAAGTCTATATATATAGAGAAGCGAAAACCCTTATCTAAGTTAGAATATATTATATTAATAAACTATATATAGTTAGGAGTATATATTACCCTATACGAACTAGCCGTTAAGAGTACAGTAAAGTCCAGCCGTACGGTATGTACCGTACGAACTAGCCGATAAGAGCAGGGTAATAGGGTACTAAAGGTACTAGAGAAGCGAAAGGCTAACTAGTACGGTCTTAGCCTTACGGTACTCGGTATAGGTAACGTAGTCTTTTAGGACCTAGAGGGAGTATACGGTAATCCGTACGAACCCGCCGTAGTTATAGTATATTATATCGATATACTAGATATAGTTAGGAGCGTATAGAACTCCGTATAAACTAGCCGTTAAGAGCGCGGTAAAGTCTAGCTATACGGTCTATGCTATATAAACTAGCCGATAAGAGCAGGGGAATAAGGTACCTAAGGTACTAGAGAAGCGAAAGGCTAACTAGTACGGTCTTAGCCTTACGGTACTCGGTATAGGTAACGTAGTCTTTTAGGACTTAGAGGGAGTATATAGTAATCTATACGAAACCGCCGTAGTTATTATATATTATATCGATAAACTAGATGTAATTAGGAGTATACGGTAATCTATACGAAACCGCCGTAGTTATTATATATTATATCGATAAACTGGATGTAATTAGGAGTATACGGTACTCCGTACGAACTTACTGTAATTATAATATATTATATCGATAAACTAGATATAATTAGGAGTATACGGTACTCCGTACGAACTCGCTGTAATTATTATATATTATGTCGATATACTAGAATCTGTACGAACTCGCCGTAATTGTAGTATATTATGTCGATAAACTGGATATAATTAGGAGTGTACGGTACTCCGTACGAACTCGCCGTGATTGTTGTGTATTATATCGATGTACTGGATGTAGTTAGGAGTGTACGGTACTCCGTACGAACTTGCCGTGATTATAATGTATTATATCGATAAACTGGATATAATTAGGAGTATACGGTACTCCGTACGAACTCGCTGTAATTATAATGTATTATATCGATATACTGGATGTAATTAGGAGTATGCGGTAATCCGTACGAACTAGTCGCTCGTAAACGACGAAGAGCTTAATATTGCGATATAGCTTTACTAGCGTATCCGTACGGTTTAATAATAATGTCGATAAACTGGATATAATTAGGAGTGTACGGCACTCTATACGAACTCGCTGTGATTGTTATACATTATATCGATATACTAGATATAGTTAGGAGTGTACGGTAATCTATACGAACTCGCCGTAATTATAATATATTATATCGATAAACTGGATATAATTGGGAGTATACGGTACTCCGTACGAACTCGCTGTAATTGTTGTACATTATGTCGATGTACTGGATGTAATTAGGAGTATGCGGTAATCCGTACGAACTAGTCGCTCGTAAACGATAAAGAGCTTAATATTACGATATAGCTTTACTAGCGTATCTGTACGGTTTAATAATAATGTCGATAAACTGGATATAATTAGGAGTATACGGTATTCTATACGAACTCGCCGTAATTATAGTGTATTATATCGATAAACTAGATATAATTAGGAGTATACGGCACTCTATACGAACTTACCGTAATTATAATATATTATATCGATAAACTGGATATAATTGGGAGTATACGGCACTCTGTACGAACTCGCCGTAATTATTGTATATTATATCGATATACTAGATGTAATTAGGAGTATACGGCAATCCGTACGAACCAGTCGCTCGTAAACGACGAAGAGCTTAATATTACGATATAGCTTTACTAGCGTATCCGTACGGTTTAATAATAATATCGATAAACTGGATATAATTAGGAGTATACGGCACTCCGTACGAACTCGCCGTAATTATAGTGTATTATATCGATGAACTAGATATAATTAGGAGTGTACGGCACTCCGTACGAACTTACCGTAATTATAATATATTATATCGATAAACTGGATATAATTAGGAGTGTATAGTACTCCGTACGAACTCGCCGTAATTGTTATACATTATGTCGATGTACTGGAATCCGTATAAACTCGCTGTAATTATTATATATTATGTCGATGTACTGGATGTAATTAGGAGTGTACGGCACTCCGTACGAACTTACCGTAATTATAATACATTATATCGATAAACTGGATATAATTGGGAGTATACGGTACTCCGTACGAACTCGCCGTAGTTGTAGTATATTATATCGATATACTAGAATCCGTACGAACTCGCCGTAGTTATAGTATATTATATCGATAAACTAGATATAATTAGGAGTATGCGGTACTCCGTACGAACTCGCCGTAATTATTATATATTATATCGATATACTGGATGTAGTTAGGAGTGTACGGTACTTTATACGAACTCGCCGTGATTATAATGTATTATATCGATAAACTGGATATAATTAGGAGTGTACGGTACTCCGTACGAACTCGCCGTAATTATAATGTATTATATCGATAAACTGGATATAATTGGGAGTGTATGGTAATCCGTACGAACTCGCCGTAATTATAATACATTATATCGATAAACTGGATATAATTAGGAGTATACGGCACTCCGTACGAACTCGCCGTAATTGTTGTATATTATATCGATATACTGGATATAGTTGGAAGTGTACGGCACTCCGTACGAACTCGCCGTAATTATTATATATTATGTCGATATACTAGATGTAGTTAGGAGTATATAGCACTCCGTACGAACTCGCCGTAGTTGTAGTATATTATATCGATAAACTGGATATAATTAGGAGTGTACGGTAATCCGTACGAACTCGCCGTAGTTATAGTATATTATATCGATAAACTAGATATAATTAAGAGTATACGGTAATCCGTACGAACTCGCTATAGTTATAGTATATTATATCGATAAACTAGATATAATTAGGAGTATACGGTAATCCGTACGAACTAGTCGCTCGTAAACGACGAAGAGCTTAATATTATAATATAGCTTTACTAGCGTATCCGTTACGATGTAGCTTTACTAGCGTATCCGTACGGTTTATTAATAAATACTTTTAAAATATATATATATATAGGGGTAATATCGTACAAACCGAAAAAAAAAACGGAAAGATTTATTATCTAGTTAACGACTATTCCCCTATACTTAACGAGTTTTACCTTCGTACATTTTCATTAACTTCTTAACCCTATTATCTAAAATGGACGGGTTTACAATTTTACCTTCGTACGGCCTCTTAGTTTATACGGTATATAAGTATATATACCTTGTCTAAGAACTTCCCTCCTACCTTCGGAGTTACTATAAGTAGATATCTTCCGTACGATAGAAGGAAATCCAATAATAGGCAGCTTAGTATCCCGAATTACTTTAAAAGTAAGAAGACTTTAAATTCTTCCAGCTTCTAGCAACCCCTATCCTAGCTATCCCTACGCTATAAGGTTTATTTTCCGACGGTCTTAAATACTACTAGTGTCCCTACATTGTATAACAGACTCGTACAATGTAAGAGTATTATTATACGATATATAACTAGGTTAATACCTAACCTAAAGGGGGAAATATCGCCTCGTATATAAAGACCCCCGTAGCTATACTATAGGATTCTAGGGTTCTCTACTAGCGTTTCTTTAAGGGTTGACTTATAAGTAGTTAGTTTTATATTACCTTATCCGACCTTTAACCTACTCCTACTACTGTACGGAGTTTAATGTTAACCTAAGACTAAGACTTTATCTTTTCGGTCCTTAGTAACTTCTCGTAAGCCTAAAGCCGTACGATACTAATCCAGGGTATAGCTACTACTACGGAAGTTAACTTATAGCTTAAGCGGGTAGAATAGGCTAAATACTTTACTAGTCGCGACTCCTAGTTTCTAGTTTGTACGATAAGTCTCGATGCCTAAGTTAGGTAGATCCTAGCACTCGAAACGACCGGTCTAACTATACTTTAGTATATATAAAATAGTCTTTACCGTACGATTTAAGCGGCCGCCGATTACTATACGATAGAGGATATTAGGTTAGCTATACTTTTCGAGATTACTAAGAAGGTAGTCTCCTAGAAGCCCCTATCCCCGTTTAATAATATAATCCAGCCTTATACGTTAGATAGGTATATTAATACCTAGAAGCGAGTGCTTAGGTATATTCTTCGTACGAAGGATATAAAGGACGAGGGTTACGACGACGAGATACGACCTATATACGAGTTTACGGACTCCTAAGAGAGACTTCTCGTACGATTTATAAGCCTCCTCTAACAACTTCCTTCGTTAGGTAAGTATATATATTTAATTATCTTAAATATACTTAAACTAATTTATTATAGGGATAATAGACGATTAAGCTATAACTCTTAATCGTACGTACCTAGACTTGCTCGTTTCCCTTCTCGACTACTAGCTTCCGGATTCGATGTACGAAAGTATCCTCCTCTTAGTACTTATAGCTATAGGTATAAGGGACGACGGAGGTTAGCTTAGCCCGGAAGACTATACCCCGTTCTACTTAGTAATTATTAAGGTTACTCGTATACTAGTCGTACGGTAATTATACCTTAAGGAAGATAAGGCTATCGATATAAGTTAACTTAATTTAAGTCTCTTTAAGATCGTATAAGCTAAGGTCTCTCGCTTTATAACCGTTACCTACGAGTAAAGGATACTAATACCTATAGACTGGATTTTCGATGCTAGAACGTACGGTCTTAAAATCCGGTATACGACACCGGTACTTAGATAGATCTACTAGGATAGTACTAGAGTCGTTTACCGGTAGGTAATATTTACTTTAGGTAGCTTCGTAAAGATACTATACTTACTAGTTAACGATATTACTCGTACGATATTAGAGCTTATATTTACGGACTATAGGTTACCTATAGCTATTTTTAACTAGTCCTAGTTATATAACGATATAGGTAATAACTAGGTCGGGTTCTTATTTCTCCGGGAGCCTAGAAATACTTATCTGGTTAGGTTTAAGCGTAGGCTATTAGATAAGGTTATAGGAAACCCCCGGCTTCGTACGAAGTAGTTCGACCTTAAGTTATCTAAGTTCCGGATATAAATAGTCGACGAGTACCTTTATCGAGTCGATACTTTCCGGGAATAACTTCTTGTCGCTACCTACCTTCTTAGCGGGTAACTAGTACGAATAACCGAGCTCCTTAGGGTTCGGTTCCAAAATACGTCGTATAGTAGTTTACGTAACCTTTTTATCTAGTTTAAGATAGTATACCTCGTTATCTTATACTATAAGGGCTTCTAGACTAGCGGCTAATCTAAGGTTATTTACCGGTATCTTCCCTAGGTACTAGGCGAGTCTATTATACGATATCTTAGTATCGTACTTCCATTTACCTAGTAGATTTAAGAGGCTAGTACCGCCTTTAAACTTAGCCTATTCCTCTAGGATAAGTCTTTCGTACGATATAGCTCTAGCTAATCCGAAGACGACGATAAGGCTAACCTTTAGTTATCCGATAAGTTCCGACGCCTGCTTTAGAATACTACCGTACGACAACTAGGTATCGAGATAAACGTTAGTAGCTAGAGATATATCGCTATTACGATCGGACGACGATACCTAGCCTTTAAGTTTACCGACGATAGTACAGTAGGGCAGTCGTACGGCGATAACTTAGATGCCGAAGACGATATTAACATCCTAAACACTATACTTAACCTCTAAGCAGGGTATTTATCGTATACTACTAGTATAGTATATAGTCGAGATATATAGTAAGGCTTTATAGGGTATACCTTACGGTAAGAGTAGTTCCGGCATATTAGTATCCTTTAGTACCGGTTCCTTAGCTTTGTTAACGAAAACTCGATAACTCGATATAAGGTAAAGTAAAAGGTTTTCGATAGTAAGCGCCATATCGTACGATAGAAACGCCTTAGTTATCTTAGTTAACTTGACTTGCTAGATAGCCTCTAATAACTTCTTTAGGATACGACCGTAAATTTCCGTAGTAACTAGTATTAAGTCCTTAATACTATCGTACGAGGCGTTACCCTTATCCTTTAAGTTACGGGAACTAGCGGTAGTAAAAGCTTAACATTTATACTACCTTCGTACGGTATATCTAACGGTATAACTATTATTATTATACCGTTTATCGCTCTTTAGGAGGACCTATACATACGATATAGTAAGATAAATATTTATACTAACCCTAAAGGCTTAAGGTTAGGAAATCTTTTTTTAGGTCAAAAGTTTTCGGCATTTAGGTCTTAGAAAAATTAACTCTAGGTAA
>MU839590.1:0-25630 GCA_030685255.1 Podospora conica
CTCGCTATTACTACCGGCCTCGCCCTCGCCGTAACCTACTATCTCCCTATCTCTACGGCTCGCTATCCTCGCCGACCTTACCGTCGCCGAGACCTAGCGACCTTACCGTCGCCGTAACCTACTATCTCTACGGCTCGCTATTACTACCGGCCTCGCCCTCGCCGAGACTTCGCCCTCGCCGAGACCTACTATCTCTATAGCTCGCTATTATTACCGACCTTACCGTCGCCGAGACTTAGCGACCTTACCGTCGCCGAGACCTAGCGACCTTACCGTTACCGAGACCTACTATCTCTACGGCTCGTTATTACTACCGGCCTCGCCCTCGCCGAGACCTCGCCCTCGCCGAGACCTGCTATCTCTACGGCTCGCGATTATTACCGACCTTACCGTCGCCGAGACTTAGCGACCTTACCGTCGCCGCGACCTACTATCTCTACGGCTCGTTATTACTACCGGCCTCGCCCTCGCCGAGACCTACTATCTCTACGGCTCGCTATTATTACCGGCCTCGCCGTCGCCGCGACCTACTATCTTTACGGCTCGCTATTACCACCGGCCTCGCCCTCGCCGTAACCTACTATCTCCCTATCTTTACAGCTCGCTATCCTTACCGACCTTACCGTCGCCGAGACCTGGCGACCTTACCGTCGCCACGACCTACCATCTCTACGACTCGCGATTATTACCGACCTTACCGTCGCCGAGACCTGCTATCTCTACGACTCGCTATTACTACCGGCCTCGCCCTCGCCGTAACCTGCTATCTCCCTATCTCTACGGCTCGCTATCCTCGCCGACCTTGCCGTCGCCGAGACCTGGCGACCTACTATCTCCGCGACCTACTATCTCTACGACTCGCGATTATTACCGACCTTGCCGTCGCCGAGACCTGCTATCTCTACGACTCGCTATTACTACTGGCCTCGCCCTCGCCGTAACTTGCTATCTCCCTATCTCTACGGCTCGCTATCCTCGCCGACCTTGCCGTCGCTAAGACCTGGCGACTTACTATCTTTACGGCTCGCTATTACTACCGGCCTCGCCCTCGCCGAGACCTCGCCCTCGCCGAGACCTACTATCTTTACGGCTCGCTATTATTACCGGCCTCGCCCTCGCCGCGACCTGCTATCTCTACGGCTCGCTATTATTACCGGCCTCGCCGTCGCCGAGACCTATTATCTCCATAGTACCCTATTATCGCCAACCTTACCGTCGCCGAGACCTGGCGACCTTACCGTCGCCGAGACCTGCTATCTCTACGGTACCTTATTATCGCCGACCTTGCCGTCGCCGAGGCTTGCTATCTCTACGGCTCGCTATCCTCGCCGGCCTCGCCCTCGCCGAGACCTCGCCCTCGCCGAGACCTATTATCTCTACAGCTTGCTATTACTACCGGCCTCGCTATTACTACCGGCCTTACCCTCGCCGAGACCTCGCCCTCGCCGAGACCTACTATCTCTACGGCTCGCTATTATTACCGACCTTGCCGTCGCCGAGGCTTACTATCTCCACGGCTCGCTATCCTCGCCGGCCTCGCCCTCGCCGAGACCTCGCCCTCGCCGAGACCTACTATCTCCATAACTCGCTATTACTACCGGCCTCGCCATTACCACCGGCCTCGCCCTCGCCGAGACCTCGCCCTCGCTAAGACCTGCTATCTCTATAGCTCGCTATTACTACCGGCCTCGCCTTCGCCGTAACCTGCTATCTCCCTATCTCCACGGCTCGCCATCCTCGCCGACCTTACTGTCGCCGAGACCTGGCGACCTTGCCGTCGCCGCGACCTGCCATCTCTACGGCTCGCTATTACTACCGGCCTCGCCCTCGCCGAGACCTCGCCCTCGCCGAGACCTGCCATCTTTATAGCTCGCTATTATTACCGACCTTGCCGTCGCCGAGACCTGGCGACCTTGCCGTCGCCGCGACCTACTATCTCTACGGCTCGCTATTACTACCGGCCTCGCCTTCGCCGAGACCTCGCCCTCGCCAAGACCTACTATCTTTACGGCTCGCCATCCTCGCCGACCTTGCCGTCGCCGAGACTTGGCGACCTTGCCGTCGCCGAGACCTACTATCTCTACGGCTCGCTATTATTACCGGCCTCGCCCTCGCCGCGACCTACTATCTCTACGGCTCGCTATTATTACCGGCCTCGCCGTCGCTAAGACCTACTATCTCTATAGTACCTTATTATCGCCGACCTTACCGTCGCCGAGACCTGCCGACCTTGCCATCGCCGAGGCCTGCCATCTCTACGGCTCGCTATCCTCGCCGGCCTTACCCTCGCCGAGACCTCGCCCTCGCCGAGACCTGTTATCTCTATAGCTCGTTATTACTACCGGCCTTGCTATTACTACCGGCCTCGCCCTCGCCGAGACCTCGCCCTCGCCGAGACTTACCATCTCTATAGCTCGCTATTACTACCGGCCTCGCCCTCGCCGTAACCTACTATCTCCCTATCTCTACGGCTCGCTATCCTCACCGACCTTGCCGTCGCCGAGACCTAGCGACCTACTATCTCTACGGCTCGCTATTACCACCGGCCTCGCCCTCGCCGAGACCTCGCCCTCGCCGAGACCTACTATCTCTATAGCTCGCTATTATTACCGACCTTACCGTCGCCGAGACCTAGCGACCTTACCGTCGCCGCGACCTACTATCTCTACGGCTCGCTATTACTACCGGCCTCGCCCTCGCCGAGACCTCGCCCTCGCCGAGACCTACTATCTCTACGGCTCGCTATCCTCGCCGACCTTACCGTCGCCGAGACCTGGCGACCTTACCGTCGCCGAGACCTACTATCTCTACGGCTCGCTATTATTACCGGCCTCGCCCTCGCCACGACCTACTATCTCTACGGCTCGCCATTATTACCGGCCTCGCCGTCGCCGAGACTTACTATCTCCATAGCACCCTATTATCGCCGACCTTACCGTCGCCGAGACCTACCGACCTTACCGTCGCCGAGGCCTACTATCTCTACGGCTCGCTATCCTCGCCGGCCTCGCCTTCGCCGAGACCTCGCCCTCGCCGAGACCTACCATCTCCATAGCTCGCTATTACCACCGGCCTCGCTATTACTACCGGCCTCGCCCTCGCCGAGACCTCGCCCTCGCCGAGACCTACTATCTCCATAGCTCGCTATTACTACCGGCCTCGCCCTCGCCGTAACCTACTATCTTCCTATCTCTACGGCTCGCTATCCTCGCCGACCTTGCCGTCGCCGAGACCTAGCGACCTACTATCTCTACGGCTCGCTATTACCACCGGCCTCGCCTTCGCCGAGACCTCGCCCTCGCCGAGACCTACTATCTCTACGGCTCGCTATTATTACCGGCCTCGCTTTCGCCGCGACCTACTATCTCTACGGCTCGCTATTATCACCGGCCTCGCCGTCGCCGAGACTTACTATCTCTATAGTACCCTATTATCGCCGACCTTACCGTCGCCGAGACCTAGCGACCTTACCGTCGCCGAGACCTACTATCTCTACGGCACCCTATTATCGCCGACCTTACCGTCGCCGAGGCCTACTATCTCTACAGCTCGCTATCCTCGCCGGCCTTACCTTCGCTAAGACCTCGCCCTCGCCGAGACCTACTATCTCTATAGCTCGCTATTACTACCGGCCTCGCTATTACTACCGGCCTCGCCCTTGCCGAGACCTTGCCCTCGCCGAGACCTATTATCTCTACGGCTCGCCATTATTACCGACCTTACCGTCGCCGAGACCTAGCGACCTTACCGTCGCCGCGACCTACTATTTCCACGGCTCGCTATTACTACCGGCCTCGCCCTCGCCGAGACCTCGCCCTCGCCGAGACCTACTATCTCTACAGCTCGCTATCCTCGCCGACCTTACCGTCGCCGAGACCTAACGACCTTGCCGTCGCCGAGACCTACTATCTCTACGGCTCGTTATTATTACCGGCCTCGCCCTCGCCGCGACCTACCATCTCTACGGCTCGCTATTATTACCGGCCTCGCCGTCGCCGAGACTTACTATCTCCATAGTACCCTATTATCGCCGACCTTACCGTCGCCGAGACCTGGCGACCTTACCGTCGCCGAGACCTACTATCTCTACGGCACCCTATTATCGCCGACCTTACCGTTACCGAGACCTAGCGACCTTACCGTCGCCGCGACCTACCATCTCCACGGCACCTTATTATCGCCGGCCGCGGACCTCGTACGCGCCGAGGGCTACTAACCCTATAGCGCGCCATCGTTACCGCCCCGTCGCCGTAGCCCCCCGGCGCTCCCCCCGGGTGCTACCCTATCGCCGTAGCGCCCCTGGATTTGGCATATCGCCAGGGTTAGGGTTATGTAATATTAAAGGTATTCCTCGCCTCCAATTATTCTAGATAGCAGCGTTTACCCTTATTAATTACC
This sequence comes from Podospora conica, assembly GCA_030685255.1. Taxonomy (NCBI): domain Eukaryota; kingdom Fungi; phylum Ascomycota; class Sordariomycetes; order Sordariales; family Podosporaceae; genus Podospora; species Podospora conica. Next base: position 4,399 of record MU839590.1, read on the forward strand.
GAATTCTTACTCGTAGAGCCTTCGTAACGTAGTCGTACCCTATTACTCCGCCTATTTCCCTTTTAGCCTCGGTAGGCCCTGATATCGCCGCGGCCTCCCCGGGTCCTACCCTAGCGCCGCCGCGCCCCCGGGTACTACCCTATCGCCGTAGCGCCCCCGGGTACTACCCCGGCGCTGCCGCGCCCCTGGGTGCCACCCTATCGCCGTAGCGCCCCCGGGTACTGCCCCGGCGCCGCCGTACCCCCCCGGGTGCTACCTTATCGCCGTAGCGCCCCCGGGTACTACCCCGGCGCCGCCGCGCCCCCGGGTGCTACCTTATCGCCGTAGCGCCCCCGGGTACTACCCCGGCGCCGCCGTACCCCCCCGGGTGCTACCCTATCGCCGCCGCGCCCCCGGGTGCTACCCTATCGCCGTAGCGCCCCCGGGTACTACCCTAGCGCCGCCGTACCCCCCCGGGTGCTACCTTATCGCCGTAGCGCCCCGGGTACCGCCCCGGTCGTTGGCTAGGGGCTTTTTCCACCGATTACTGGTATCTTGTATAGAGTAGCGTTAATAACCTCGCGCCAGCTTTGCCTGTTAGGTAATCGTATACGCGTCTGGATCGGCGAAAAGAGACCTGCTAAGCTATCGCCGTAGCCCCCCCGGGTGCCATACCGTCGCCGTAGCCCCCCGCCGCTCCCCCCGGATACCACCCTATCGCCGTAGCGCCCCGGGTGCCGCCCCGGTCGTTAGCTAAAGGCTTTTTCTACCGATTACTAGTATCTTATGTGGAGTAGCGTTAACAACCTCGCGCTAGCTTTACCTGTTAGGTAATCGTATACGCGTCTGGATCGGCGAAAAGAGACCTGCTAAGCTATTACCGTAGCCCCCCCGGGTACTATACCGTCGCCGTAGCCCCCCGCCGCCCCCCCGGGTACTACCCTATCGCCGTAGCCCCCCCGGGTACTATACCGTCGCCGTAGCCCCCCGCTACAGGTTATAGTATTAAGGAGGAGGCTATTAGGGTTTTACGGCGTACGTAGGCGGTCGAATAGCTTCGGGATATAGAGGGGGTCGTTACCGGCGTTACGGCTAATTAAGCGTAGAGCCTAGCGAGCTATAGTAAATAGTTTAAGGCTGCTATAAATAGTACCGACCCTTTAGTAGTATTATTCGATAACGTCCTAATATAAATTTACTGTTTAGTTAAGTCTAGTTATTCTCGAAAGATATTTTAGGGAACCTTCGGGGATTAAGGTTTAAAGTAGTATAGCTCTCTAAAATATTACTTAATACTATCCCAAGGTATATATACTGTTCGGCTAAGTCTAATCTTTCTCAAAAGATATTTCAGGGAAGCCTAAGAGATTAGGGTTTAAAGTAGTATAGCTCTCCAAAATATTACTCGATAATATCCTAATATATATATACTATTCGGCGAAGTCTTATTATTCTCGAAAGATATTCCAGGGAACCCTAGGGGATTAGGGGTTAAAGTATTATAGCTCTCTAAATTATTACTCGATATTATTTTAATATATATATACTATTCGGCTAAGTTTCGTTATTCTTAAAAGATATTTTAGGGAACCTTTATATTACCGTAGCCCCCCGCCGCCCCCTTCGGGTGCTACCCTATCGCCGTATCCTTTACCCTATTCTCGATAGCTTCTAAGCGGGCTATAACTTTATCGAGTTCTTTCCTCCCTAGCTCCTCTAGCTGCTCTATACGCTCCTTTAAAATACTCTTTTGTACCTTAAGTATCTCGTTCTCTTACTCTAGCCTCCGCTTCTCCGCCTACTTCGCGGCCTCCTTTAGAGCTTTGTTCTACTTTCTTAGCTTCTTATTTTATTACTCTAGGCTTTGCCTTTAGACTTTTTACTTCGGGCCCTCGTTCTTATTCCGAGTTTAATGGGGGCGGAGGTAGAGGGCTGCGTCGCCCTTAGACCTGGACCTTTAACGTAGAAGAGGCTTATCGTCGTAGTCCTAGAGTCTCCGTTTCGGCTTAACCTAGCTAGTTTGCGCTGCTTAGAGGCCTTGGGAGCCTTTTTAATAGCGTTTAAGGTTACGGATAAGCTTAGAAGCTTCCTAATGTTATAATAAAGCTCGCGGTAGCGTCCTTAATACTACTCTTCCTGAAATTTACTTCTACGCGAGAGAGCTTAATAACGTAGAGCCGTTAATAACCTCGCGATAGCTTTACTATTAGGTAATTATATACGCGTCTAGATCGGCGAAAAGAGACCTACTACCCTATCGCTACTATACCCCTAGTACTATACCGTCGCCGTAGCCGCCCGCCGCCCCCCCGGGTACTACCCTAGCTAGTACCGACCCTTTAATAGTGTTATTCGATGCCGTCCTAATGTAAATATACTTTTCGGCGAAGTTTAGTTATTCTCGAAAGATATTTTAGGGAACCCTAGGGGATTAGAGTTTAAAGTAGTATAGCTCTTTAAAATATTACTCGATACTATCCCAATATATATATGTTGTTCGGCTAAGTTTCGTTATTCTCGAAAGATATTTCAGGGAACCCTAGGGGATAAGGGTTTAAAGTGTTAAGCTCTCTAAAATGTTACTCGATGCCGTCCTAATATATATTTACTATTCGGCTAAGTTTCGTTGTTCTCGAAAGATATTTTAGGGAACTCTAGGGGATTAGGGTTTAAAGTATTATAGCTCTCTAAATTAGTACTCGATACTATCCTAATATATATATACTGTTTAGCGAAGTTTTATTATTCTTAAAAGATATTTTAAGGACCCCTTTATATTACCGTAGCCCCCCGCCGTACCCCCCCGGGTACTACCCCGTCGCCGTAGCCCCCCCGGGTACTATACCGTCGCTATAGCCCCCCGCCGCCCTTCCCTGGGTATTACTTTATCGCCGTAGCCCCGGGTACCTCCTACTACCTTTAACTTCTACCTTATTATCCTCGTCGGGCCCTCCGGTTACTAAACCCGTTAGATACGAATTCTAGTCCTACCTTTCCGACGATAACGAAGCTACTCTACCTCTCCCTACCGAGTACTATAACTAAGACCTTCTTATAAACGACGAGTAAGTAGATATTATCGTATAAGACTAAGACTAATACGAAGAAGAAGCCCCGGGTGCTACCCCGTCGCCGTAGCCCCCCGCCGCTCCCCCCGGCTGTAACTTTATCGCCGTAACGCCCCGGGTACCGCCCTAGCTAGTACCGAAATGTAAATTTACTATTTAGCTAAGTCTAGTTATTCTTAAAAGATATTTCAGGGAACTCTAGGGGATTAGCGTTTAAAGTAGCATAGCTCTTTAAAATATTACTTAATACTATCCTAAGGTATATATACTGTTCGGCTAAGTCTAGTCTTTCTTAAAAGATATTTCAGGGAAGCTTAAGAGATTAGGGTTTAAAGTAGTATAGCTCTTTAAAATATTACTCGATACCGTCCTAATATATATATACTGTTCGGCTAAGTTTCGTTACTCTCGAGAGATATTTTAGGGAACTTTAGGGGATTAGGGTTTAAAGTGGTATAGCTCTTTAAAATATTACTCGATACTATCCTAATATATATATACTGTTCGGTTAACTTTCGTTATTCTTAAAAGATATTTTAGGTAAACCTTTTTATATTACCGTAGCCCCCCGCTGTACCCCCCGGGTACTACTTTATCGCCGTAGCCCTGGGTACCTCCTACTACTTTTAACTTCTACCTTACTACCCTCGTCGGGCCCTCCGGTTACTAAACCCGTTAGATACGAATTCTAGTCCTACCTTTCCGACGATAACGAAGCTACCCTATCCCTCCCTACCGAGTATCGCCGTAGCCCCCCGCCGCCCCCCCTAGGTGCTACCCTATCGCCGTAGCCCCCCCGGGTGCTACCTACTACCTTTAACTTCTACCTTACTACCCTCGTCGGGCCCTCCGGTTACTAAACCTATTAGATACGAATTCCAGTCCTACCTTTCCGACGATAACGAAGCTACCCTACCCCTCCCTACTAAGTATCGCCGTAGCCCCCCGCCGCCCCCCCCGGGTACTACCCTATCGCCGTAGCCCCCCCGGGTGCTACCCTATCGCCGTAGCCCCCCGCCGCTCCCCCCGGCTATAACTTTATCGCTGTAACGCCCTAGGTGCCGCCCTAGCTAGTACCGAAATGTAAATTTATTATTTAGCTAAGTTTAGTTATTCTTAAAAGATATTTCAGGGAACCCTAGGGGATTAGCGTTTAAAGTAGTATAGCTCTTTAAAATATTACTTAATACGGTCCTAAGGTATATGTACTATTCGGCTAAGTTTAGTTATTCTTAAAAGATATTTCAGGGAAGCCTAAGGGATTAGGGTTTAAAATGGTATAGCTCTCTAAAATGTTACTCGATGCCGTCCGAATATATATATACTATTCGGCCAAGTTTCGTTATTCTCGAGAGATATTTCAGGGAACTTTAGGGGATTAGGGTTTAAAGTATTATAGCTCTTTAAATTAGTACTCGATGCTATCCCAATATATATATACTGTTTAGCTAAGTTTTATTATTCTTGAAAGATATTTTAGGGAAACCCTTTTATATTACCGTAGCCCCCCGCCGTACGCCTTAAGTACTACCCCGTCGCTATAAAAGCCCCCCCGGGTGCTATACCGTCGCCGTAGCCTACCCGGGTACTATACTATCGCCGTAACGCCCCGCCGCCCCCCCCGGGTACTATTAATATACTACTTTTATTAGTTTGCTTAAAGATACGAATAACCTTAATAGGTTCCGTAGGTACGTCTAGGGTATCGGAGAACGGGATAAGTAGCGTATCTCCGACCTTATACTTAAGTTTCTTCCAGTCGTTAGTATATTGTAGATAGTTCGGCTATAGCGTTACCTACCTTCTTTCTTCTACTATGTAAAACTATCGGATAAATAGGCGCCTTCCGGAGATAGTTCGGCTGTAGCGTTACCTACCTTCTTTCTTCTACTATATAGAACTGTCGGATAAATAGGCGCCTTCCGGAGATGGTTCGGCTATAGCGTTACCTACCTTCTTTCTTCTACTATATAGAACTATCGGATAAATAGGCGCCTTCTAGAGATAGTTCGGCTATAGCGTTACCTATCTTTTTTCTTCTACTATATAGAACTATCGGATAAATAGGCGCCTTCCGGAGTCGTTAGGACTTTTAAACTAGTTAATCGGGTAGATGTCGATAACCTATACCCCGGGTGCCGCCCGGGTGCCGCCCCGGCGCCGCCCTCCCGGGTATCGCCCTATCGCCGTAGCCTCCCGCTACCTCCCCCCCGGATACTACCTTATCGCTATAGCGCCCCCGGGTACCGCCCTAGCTAGTACTAACCCTTTAGTAGTATTATTCGATACCGTCCTAATATAAATTTACTATTTAGCTAAGTCTAGTTATTCTCGAAAGATATTTTAGGGAACCCTAGGGGATTAACGTTTAAAGTAGTATCGTTCCCTAAAATATTACTTAATACTATCCTAATATATATATACTATTCGGCTAAGTCTAGTTATTCTTAAAAGATATTTTAAGGAAGCCTAAGGGATTAGAGTTTAAAGTAGTATAGCTCTCTAAAATATTACTCGATACCGTCCTAATATACATATACTATTCGGCTAAGTTTCGTTACTCTCGAGAGATATTTCAAGGAACTTTAAGGGATTAGGGTTTAAAGTAGTATAGCTCTCTAAAATATTACTCGATACTATCCTAATATATATATACTGTTCGGCTAAGTTTCGTTATTCTTAAAAGATATTTTAGGGAAACCCCTTTATATTACCGTAGCCCCCCGCCGTACCCCCCGGGTACTACCCTATCGCCGTAGCCCCCCCGGGTACTATATCGTCGCCGTAACGCCCCGCCGCCCCCCCGGGTACTACCCTATCGCTATAGCGCCCTGGGTGCTATCTTAGTAACCTTAGGGTTACTAGGCTGCTAAGTATTAAGGTCTTAGTAACTTTAGGGATACTAGGCTACTTAGTATTAAGGTCTTAGTAACCTTAGGGTTACTAGGCTGCTACCCTATCGCCGTAGCCTCCCCGGGTACTACCCCGTCGCCGCAGCCCCCCGCCGTAGGTTATAGTATTAAGTAAGAGGCTATTAGGGTTCTACGGCGTACGTAGGCGGTCGAAAAGCTTCGGGATATAAAGGGGGTCGTTACCGGCGTTACGGCTAATCGAGCGTAGAGCCTAGCGAGCTATAGTAAACGGTTTAAGGTTGTTATAGATAGTTCGGGTACTATACCGTCGCCGTAGCCCCCCGCCGCCCCCCCTAGGTACTACCCTATCGCCGTAGCCCCCCCGGGTACTACCCCGTCGCTGTAGCCCCCCGCCGCTCCCCCCGGCTATAACCCTATCGCTGTAGCGCCCCCGGGCGCCGCCCTAGCTAGTACTAACCCTTTAGTAGTATTATTCGATACCGTCCTAATGTAAATTTACTATTTAGCTAAGTCTAGTTATTCTCGAAAGATATTTCAGGGAACCCTAGGGGATTAGCGTTTAAAGTAGTATCGTTCCCTAAAATATTACTTAATACTATCCTAATATATATATACTATTCGGCTAAGTCTAGTTATTCTTAAAAGATAATTTAGGGAAGCTTAAGGGATTAGAGTTTAAAGTAGTATAGCTCTTTAAAATGTTACTCGATGCCGTCCTAATATATATATACTGTTCGGCCAAGTTTCGTTGTTCTTAAAAGATATTTCAGGGAACCCTAAGGGATTAGGGTTTAAAGTGTTATAGCTCTTTAAATTGTTACTCGATACGATCCTAATATATATATACTCCTTGGCTAAGTTTCGTTATTCTTTAAAGATATTTTAGGGAAATACCTTTATATTACCGCGGCTCCCCGTTATACCCCGGGTACTACCCCGTCGCTGTAGCTACTAAGTATTAACGTCTTAGTAACCTTAGGGTTACTAGGCTGCTACCCTATCGCCGTAGGCCCCCCGGGTACTACCCCGTCGCCGTAGCCCCCCGCCGCTCCCCGAATAAGCTATACGTAGTACGGTCTTACGTTACTCCTTCTTTACCCTCCTTTACCTTCTCTACCCTATTCTCGATAGCTTCGAAACGGGCTATAACTTTATCTAGCTCTTTCCTCCCTAGCTCCTCTAGCCGCTCCATACGCTCCTTTAAGATACTCTTCTACATCTTAAGTAACTCGTTCTCTTACTTTAGGGTTATCTTTAAATATGTACCTACTAAGGATATAAAAGCCGACGGCTTAACTAAGGCCCTGCCGGCCCCGGCTTTCAAGAAATTCAGGGATAGTTTATTCTACGAGGACCCTAACGGGAGTGTAAAGCCGGGAGAGTTATTCTCCTAGGTCTACCTTTACACTCCCCCTATAGAGCTAACTCTTCTGCTACGAATCCTTAGCTAATTAAGAGCCCTTTAACTAAACCTATTAAAACCCCTAAATTATAAGGTAAGGGCTTCTTAGACCCGTTAGACCCCCGCGAATACGGGGGGAAGGCCTCCGATATCTCTAATAATTTGTACCCGACCCCTTTTTAGGAGGGCGTTATCGAGACCGGTTAGTTCTTCTGTCTGTAAACCCGTTAAAACCCCGTATTTTAGGGGGAGGGCTTTATTACTCCGTATTAAGACCTGCTAAGTCTGTCTGTCCACGAACCCGTTAAACCCCGTATTTTAGGGGGAGGGTTCTCCGTTACTCCGTACCTAAATCCTTTTTAGTAGGGCGCCTTAAAACTATAGTAGTTTTCTTAGTATCCTTAGAACTATTTTTACACCTTATGGGTGGGCTTTTATTACCGGATACTCGCCTTAGCTACCTTTAACGATTATATACTCCCGGGTGTAATAAGACCGTCGTCTCGAGTACCGGCTAATATTACGCCGTCGGTGCCCTTAGCGCCCCCGGTGCTCTTACCCTCGCCCTTACCCTCCCCTACGCCTAGGTTTAGTAGCTGTAGCTACCTACCCTGGATAGGGTTAGCGGCGATACCGTATTATCCCTTATACTACGTCCTCCCCTTAGGATCTACCCCAGGGTTAGTAGTAACTTTAGGAAGTACCCTTAACGCCGCCGCCCTTAGTGCCCTTAGCGCCCTTAGTAGGGCGCCTTAAAACTATGGTGGTTTTCTTAGTATCCTTAGAACTATTTTTACACCTTATAGGTGGGCTTTTATTACCGGATACTCGCCTTAGCTACCTTTAACGATTATATGCTCCCGGGTGTAATGAGACCGTCGTCTCGAGTACCGGCTAATATTACGCCGTCGGTGCCCTTAGTGCCCCCGGTGCTCTTACCCTCGCCCTTACCCTCCCCTACGCCTAGGTTTAGTAGCTATAGCTACCTACCCTGGATAGGGTTAGCGGCGATGCCGTATTATCCCCCGTACTACGTCCTCCCCTTAGGATCTACCCTAGGGTTAGTAGTAACTTTAAGAAGTACCCTTAACGCCGCCGCCCTTAGTACCCTTAGCGCCCTTACCTCCTTAAAGGTCGGTAGATGCCTTAAGAAGATCCCTTAGCATACTAACGACCCTTACGATCCATTCCCTTAGCGCTCTCGCCTACTTAAGGGCTAGTAGTTGCTTCGAGAAGTCCCCTTAGTACCGAGCTGCCCCCTAAGGCCCGTTATCCTTAGTACCCCCCGACTACTATTTAGTAGTACCCGTAACCCCTGAAATACGCTAATAACTACCTCCGGAAGACCCTTCCAGTAGTTACTTTCCCCGACCTACGAATACGCTACCTAAGATTATTAATTAAGGGCCTCGCTTCGGCGCTACCTTACCTAAATAACTAGGTCGAATTAGGCTCGGCGGTACGATATCCCCCGAGCGGTAATTACCTCTGGTAGACCGTAGGGCGGTACTTAAGCGGGGGACGTTTTAAATTAGGTGTAAAGCCTACGTTACTATAGACTAGCTAGGCGCCTAGTATGTACCGGACCTCCTAGCTAACCTTGCTCCGGGACCTTTAGGGTATTATATCTCCTTACGATAGTTACCTAAGTAACGGTCTTGGTAATAAATTAGCCCTCCCTAGCTCCCAGAACCCATTACTAAGTCTGGGCCCTAACTCCCCGGAGGAGCCCTCTACCTCGCTCCCCCCTTAGAGACCGGCCGGTATAGGTATAGGCACCCGCGCGCCATATCCGCCCGAAGGTCTAGGATCCGAACTTTTTTCCCCGGTTTAATATGGGAAATTTTAAAAATCGACTCGCGGTAACTAAACGTACCCCTTCGACCGTACTATATCCCTATACTATATAACTAAGTACCCTAGATACGCCTCGTCGAACCGTAGCCCTTAGCCGCCTCCCCCGGGTACTACCCTATCGCCGTAGCGCCCCGGGTACCGCTTCGGCGCCGTAACGCCCCCCGCCGCCCCCCCCGGTACTACCCCGGAGCTATAGCCCCTTTAAGTACTACCCCGTTGCTGTAGCCCCCCTAGGTGCTACCCTAGCGCCGCCCCGTCGCCGTAGCGGCCCCGGGTACTACCCCGGCGCCGCCCCTTAGTAAATCTTAGGTAGGACGACGATAATCTTTATAAGCCGTATTCGGCGGGTGCTATACCGGCGCCGGTCCCCCCGGGTGCCGCCCCGGCCGTTAGCCAGAGGTACGCTACCTATTAGCCTACTTTTAGCCTTCTCTACCCTCGTAGCGCCCTTTAGTTTCTTTACCTAGCGACGATAATCTTTACAGGCCGTATTCGGCGGGTGCCGCCCCGGCGCCGGTCCCCCCGGGTGCCGCCCCGGCCGTTATCTAGAGGTACGCTACCTGTTAGCCTACTTTTAGCCTTCTCTACCCTCGTAGCGCCCTTTAGCTTCTTTACCTAGCGACGATAATCTTTATAGGCCGTGTTCGGCGGGTGCCGCCCCGGCGCCGCCCCCCCCCGGGTACCGCCCCGGCCGTTAGCCGGAGGTACGTTACCTATTAGCCTAATTTATAGCCTTCTCTGCCCTTGTAACGCCCTTTAGCTTCTTTACCTTGGCTACCCTTAGGTACTACCCTATCGCCGTAGCCCTACCCCGTCGCCGTAGCCCCCCGCCGCTCCCCCCGGGTACTACCCTATCGCCGTAGCGCCCTGGGTGCCGCTTCGGCGCCGTAGCGCCCCCCGCCGCCCCCCCCGGGTGCTACCCCGTCGCCGTAGCCCCCCTAGGTGCTACCCTAGCGCCGCCCCGTCGCCGTAGCGCCCCTAGGTACTACCTTATCGCCGTAGCGCCCCGGGTGCCGCTTCGGCGCCGTAGCGCCCCCCGCCGCCCCCCCCGGGTACTACCCCGGAGCTATAGCCCTCCGTAACTACTACCCTATCGCCGTAGCCCCCCTAGGTGCTACCCTAGCGCCGCCCCGTCGCCGTAGCGCCCCGGGTGCCGCTTCGGCGCCGTAGCGCCCCCCGCCGCCCCCCCCGGGTACTACCCCGGACTTATAGCCCCCTTAAGTACTACCCCGTCGCCGTCGCCCCCCTAGGTGCCACCCTAGCGCCGTAGCCCCCCTAGGTACTACCCCAGCGCCGCCCCGTCGCCGTAACGCCCCCGGGTACTACCTTATCGCCGTAGCGCCCCGGGTGCCGCTTTGGCGCCGTAGCGCCCCCCGCCGCCCCCCCCGGGTGCTACCCCGTCGCCGTAACCCCCCTAGGTACTACCCTAGCGCCGCCCTGTCGCCGTAGCGCCCCCGGGTGCCACCTTATCGCCGTAGCGCCCCGGGTGCTACCCCGTCGCCGTAGCCCCCCGCCGCTCCCCCCGGGTACTATCCTATCGCCGTAGCGCTCCCGGGTACTACCCCGGCGCCGCCCCGGGCCTTATACGCGCCCAGAGCCGCTATCGTCGCCGCCTCGCGCCTCGTACGCGCCTAGAGCCGCTAACTCTATGGTATACTATTGTTACCGCCTCGGGCCTCGCCCCTGCCATCGTCGCCGCCTCCGCGGCAGGTAATTATTACCAACTTAGGCCTTACCATTATCACCGCCTCGGGCCTATGCCGTACCTGGCGTTATAGGGGTCTCCAGGGTCTCTAGTGGCTTAAAGTACCTATAAAGGCTAAATGCTAAGTAAGGGGTCGATCCCTTTAGCCTTCAAACCCCCCTTAAAAGTTACTACCCCACAAATATATCTATAGGCTTACTGGACTTGTACACCGCTTACCAAATGGCCCTTGCTAACCTAACCACCTCCAACTAGGCGCTTACGGTCCCGAGGAGGTACTAAATACCTACTATTTAGTAGGGATTAGACCTGTTATTTAGGTCTGCAGCATTCCACTCTAATAATACTAGCGTATCTTTCCCCTAATTTCTTTCGTTCCGCCACCTCCTAGAACCATAGTTCCAGATACTTATTTCGGCTCCTTTTCACGGCTACGGCTACCTTCCACTCTTTTAGGGTTATATTTCCCTACCCTCGGACCTTATTTACCCGATTAAATCAGCTACCGCCTTTCCTCCCCTTTATCGAGATGCCCCCCCGGCCACTAGTACGATATCCCTACGGCCTTAAGGCCGAAGGCGAATTTACACGGTAAGGCGCCTTTCCCGACGCGCTATTCCGCCTCGGCGGCGAGGTGTTAGATAACATACTAGATAGTAGTAAGTACCTCCCTACTCTCCCTAGCTACTAGTAACTGCTAACGTCTAGCCAGGAGATAACGTCGTCGTCGACTACGAGCCCCGTGATCTCCTCTTCGATAGAGGCTTTTTCTATTAGCTGGGGGGGGACCCTCTTCCTGAGTTCCGACCGCTTAACGGCCCTTTTTTCGAACGCTAAGTTAACACCTAAGGCATTACAACTATCCTCTCTGCCTTCTAAACCTACTTCCCTTACGAGATGGTCGAATAGTAGGCGTAGTGGACTAACGAGCGTATGGTTCCGTGGGACGAGATCCGTTAGCGCCACTAGACTCCGACTTACGCTACGGAACTCTACGTTCTGTTTGTATATATGCTCTACATCGGTATACATTGTAAAAGCGAGCTTCGTACCTTCTGGAAAACGGATCCGGAGAACCCACTTTACTATATTAGCGCGTAGATGCCTTTCGACCGTTTTAAGATGCTGATGGAGCGATTCTATGTATAGGATAGTATTTACCGAGCTTTTAACTTATCCTTTTAGGATAAGGTTGTAAAGCTAAACGACTACTTTCTCGAGACAGCCCAGAAGCAGCGGCGCCCCGGTTAGAACATCGCCGTCGACGAGAAGATTATCGACGAATCCAGCCGGAGTAAGATTATCGTCACACTCCCTTATAAGCCGGTCCCTAAAGGTGTAAAGGTTTAGGTCTGTAGTGACGCTGGATACTTTTTGAACTAGGTGTGGCACGAGGGAGGTGAAAAGGGGAAGGGTCTAGTTAGTGTTAATAAAGCTAAGTAGGTAAGTCTAGCCGCTAAAGCTCCGTAGTACTATACTAATTTCCAACTTATAGGGTAGCTTATGTATTACATAAGCCCTTATCGCCTACTTAGTCCGCGGCCTCTTGCCTCCCCCCCTCGACTTAGTATACTACTGTTATACTAACAATAAATTTATATCTACGGGGCTGGGTATCTTCTTAAGGAAGTATAGAGTCGCTCTGACTAGTACGGTTGACAAGATAAGGTGCCCCCGAGAGTTGCGATAGTTGAAAGAGACGGATAAGGAGAAGGAACGTATACCCTTCGGCCGGACCTACGCCATGGTTATTACCGTACGAGTTTATATAGGGGGACCGTCCTCTTACCGGGAAGAGGGAGCCGTGGCCTGGTTAGTTAAGGGTTGTAAGATTGTTAACTTCTGTTCGACTTGGTACGATGGGTCTAAGCGGCTGATTCTAGTCTGGCGCCTTCGTCCGTAAAAGGTCGGTACGACAGGGGAGGTCTTTAGTAATAATGTGCTAACGCTAGTTATACTACCGCTGGTTACCTTATACTATAACATATATAAGACCGGCGTAGATATCGGGGATTAGTTGTACTCGAGGAACTCCTTTAACTATAGATACCGCCGTAACTTATTTAAGGTAATCTTTACTGGATTCTTCCTGGGTAAGATACCCCTAGTACTTTCCTTGGTATAATCTGCCTACTAACTAGTATCGCAGAAGTCGTAGTAACCAACCTGTTTCTGAACTGGCGCCTCGAACCGTTCGGCGAATTCGACACCTCGCCGTAATCTTAATACCGCGAATTCTGGAGTTATCTGGTGTACGAGATCTAGTACAGGTACGGCTACGAGGCTTTATTTAACCGTACCTTACGAGTACGTATACAAATAATTCCACCTACAGAAACTTATCGTAACTTACATTACAAAGTCCCTCCCCTGGAGCGAGCGCTATATAGGTTGTGCTCGCTAGCGCGGTTAGTAATAACCAATCCTATACTAAGTAACAACTCTACGGCACCAGCGTACTCGATTCGCTTACTTTAGTTACGCCCTCGCGATTTATACCAAATGCTGGGATGGCTACGTACGTATAAAGTAGGCGGGGGGGGGGGGGGCGAGGATCAGGGCTCTAGTAGTCTTATACATAGAGATGGGAGCTCTGGTAGTCTTAGGGCGAGTCCGCGGCTAGATAATCTTATTATACTACTACTATCTTTAATCCGGTTAAGTTTCCCTTTTGTAACGCGGCTATTTCCCAAGGTTACTACAGGGCTCGATTTTACGTATAGCAGGGTAAGTATTAAGAAGTATCGGAAACGAAGGCTATTATCGCCGGCCTCGCCCGTGCCTACAGCTTCCAACTCCGCGGCAGGTTCATTATCACTACCTCGGGCCTCGCCATTATTACCGCCTCGGGCCTCGGCCTTACCTAGAGCCGCCCCTATCACCGCCCTAGGTCTCGTCCTCTCCCAGAACCGCCATTATTACCGCCTCGGGCGCCTTACCTAGAGCCGCCCCTATTACCGCCCCGGGCCCCGCCCTTACCTAGAGCCGCTATCATTACCGCCTCGGGTATCGCCCTTACCTAGACCCGCCCTTATAACCGCCCCGGGCCTCGCCCTTGTCCAGAGCCGCCCTTATCGCTACCCCGGGCCTCGCCCTTATCCAGAGCCGCCATTATTACCGCCTCGGACCTCGGCCTCTCCCAGAGCCGCTATTATTACCGCCTCGGGCCTCGGCCTTACCCAGAGCCGCCCCTATCACCGTCCCGGGTCTCGTCCTCTCCCAGAGCCGCCATTATTACCGCCTCGGGCGCCTTACCCAGAGCCGCCCCTATTACCGCCCCGGGCCTCGCCCTTACCCAGAGCCGCTATTATTACCGCCTCGGGTATCGCCCTTACCTAGAGCCGCCCTTATAACCGCCCCGGCCCTCGCCCTTGTCCAGAGCCGCCCTTATCCCCGCCCCGGGCCTCGCCCTTATCCAGAGCCGTTATTATTACCGCCTCGGACCTCGGCCTTACCTAGAGCCGTTATTATTACCGCCTCGGGCCTCGGCCTTACCTAGAGCCGCCCCTATTACCGTCCCGGGTCTCGTCCTCTCCCAGAGCCGCCATTATTACCGCCTCGGGCGCCTTACCTAGAGCCGCCCCTATTACCGCCCCGGGCCCCGCCCTTACCCAGAGCCGCTATTATTACCGCCTCGGGCATCGCCCTTACCCAGACCCGCCCTTATAACCACCCCGGGCCTCGCCCTTATCTAGAGCCGCCCTTATCGCCACCCCGGGCCTCGCCCTTATCCAGAGCCGCTATTATTACCGCCTCGGACCTCGGCCTTACCCAGAGCCGCTATCATTACCGCCTCGGGTATCGCCCTTACCTAGAGCCGCCATCATTACCGCCTCGGGTATCGCCCTTACCCAGAGCCGCCCTTATCGCCGCCTCGGGTCTCGCCCTTACCTAGAGCCGCCATTATCACCGCCTTAGTCCTCGTCCTCGCCTAGAGCTACTAACTCTGTAATACGTTATTATTATCGCTATAAATACCGGCCTAACTCTTATAGGGAACTAAGGAGGACGTAGTAATAGTGTTTAATAACTCTCTCCTATCTATTTAGAGTACCTGAGCTAATTATATTCTATCCTTCCGAAACTACTGGAATATTTCCCGGGTATCCCTGAATTCACCCTCCACTCTACTATCCGGTTAACTTAGCTTTATAGCTAAGGGCTAGTAAACCTAGGTAGTCTACGGATAATCCCCTTCTCCTTATAACATCTCCTGCTACCCCAAAATGTCCTAGTTAGCGGCTAGGGCAGGACCTTTGTGAGAGCAAGTCTTATCCTTTTACTACAAGATACAGTTACTACATCCCTTCGATATCGGGGTATTAACCTAGTGGCAGGATGGAAAGACTATCAGGTCTTTACCCTCCTGGTAGTTGGTGTAAGGAGTTCCATCACCCTTGTTAAACTTAGCCGGATTCAGGATATAGGTTATAATGGCATCTTAAATATACTTCTTAAGGTCGTAACGCCGAATATCCTAAACCTTAGCGAATAGTTTACCTAGAGGTGAATTGTAGTCGGCCCGGGCGGCGTTGTCGAAGGTTAAGGGCGATAAGACTCGGTTCTCTCCGCCAAAGAGAGCTTGGTTAGGTAGCTTTAACTCGGTATAACGGAGCTAGACAAGAAAGTTCTTATTAACAATAACCGTAATAACCTTAGTGACCTTATCCTAAGAACCTTGGAAATACGAGTACTGGAGAAGTAAGTGCCGGAGAGATATATTACTTAAAAACTCGGCGGAGTTATACTTAGACGGGCCAGTCCTAGATTAGATTATTAGATATAATATTCCTGTAAAATATAAGCAAGATATATATATTGTAATAGGCTGGCGCCCCTCGGTCGACTAGTGGATATTTAACTAGGAGTTAGCTATTGGAGTAACGAGAGTCGGTAAAGGGTTAGTATAGAAGGTAGATAGGGTTCGCTAAAAGAATGTTACGGGCGAAGGTAGATTAAAGAGTTACGTTAACGTCGTAAAAGGACGATAGAGGAAACGCTAAGTTAAAGGGTCGGGTCGAGGTCGTAGAGAGGTTGGAGAGAGGTAGGTAACGAGTTGTACTAAGAGGTAGAGAGTAAGATTAGGGGGGTAGTAGATTAGTTGTTTTATAAATATAAGAAGGGGTCCTTGTACGCGTACGAACTTTATTTATCCTATCTATGTATAGAGAATATAGGATTAAAAAAACAAAGAAGGAAGTACTAAAGATGAAAACTACAAACAGGAAAGAACACGAATAAACGGGCAACAACCAACGGGCAGAGACTAACAAACAGGAAAGAAAACGAATAAACGGGCAACAACTAACGGGTAGAAAGTATTAAACAGGAAAGAAAACGAACAAACGGGTAACAAAGAATAGGTAGAGAGTAATAAATAAGTAGAGAAAACAACAAGTAGGCTACGAAAACAAATACCGGAACTACCAACTCTAAGGTACGCTATTATTATTACTCCGGGCCTTACTTACACCATTATCACTACCCCCGGCCTCCCTTATATATTGAAATACTAACTCTATCATACGCTATTATTACCGCCCCGGGCCTCGCCCTTACAGAAAGCCCCTATCCTCGCTGCCCCGGGCCTTCGCCTAAAGCCGCTAACATCACCGCCCCGGGCCTCGCCCTGACCCAGATCCGCTATCCTCGCTACCCCGGGCCTCGCCCTAGCCCAGAGCAGTTAACTCCCCGTCACGCTATTATCGCCGACCCGGGCCTCGCCCTTACCTAGAGCCGCTAACTCTACGGCACCCCATCATCACCACCCCGGGCCTCGCCCTAACCTAAAGCCGCCATCCTCGCTACCCCGGGCCTCGCCCTAGCCCAGAGTAGTTAACTCCCCGTCACGCTATTATCACCGACCCGGGCCTCGCCCTCGCCCAGAGCCGCCAACTCCACGGCATACTATCATCACCGCCCCGGGCCTTACCCTTACCTAGAGCCGATATCCTCCCCGCTACGGGCATCGCCCTTACCCAGAGCCGTTATCTTCGCCGCCCCTAACCTTCGTACTAATAAATGTCAGCCTTCCCTGGCGGCGTACCCCGATATTAGTCTAAGTACTAGGGGTTCCGATCGCCACCCCCCTCGGGGGTATCCCATAGCATATAAAACGAGGCATCGGTGCCGGTCGAAGACGGTGTCGCCGGCGTACGTAGGACCGGGGTTTCCGGTTATTATATCGGTACGGGGTTACACCGTTACTGCCGGCGCTAGGCGAGCGTTAGTCGGGCGGTTTCCGTAGCAGCTATTCTGTTAAAGTAGCTAGTAGTAACGAGGAACTATCTAAACGCTTCCGGGTCCGGGAGTAAGTTACTTAGGTATTACCGCTTAGCGACGGTAGTCGATAATCGTTCGGGGGAGGGCGTACTACCCCCTCCTCGTCGTTCTCATCGTCGTAGAGTCTAGGCCAACGGCTAAAGCGTAAGAGAGACCTACGGCAGAACATAATATATTCCGGGGTCTTCGAGCGGCCGTACTAGCGGCAGCTTATCTCGTACTCCTCCTCGGGGTATCCGAACCTACGATGATATAAGGTAAAGTCTCCGTACTAGGACCTAATGGCAAGGAGATAGTATAACGTCGGGCGGCTAAGTACCTCCAGCTTATATATTCCAATAACGAAAGGTTGAAATCGATAGAAAGGTAATTTTATCCTACGACGTCCGGTTTAGGATTAGTTACCGGGCTAATTTATACCTTTCGTTATTTTAACTGGATGTGCTATTATTGTAATCCTTAGATACGCGCTGACGGAGGGTTTACGTCTCGTTAGTACTTAGAGCCTATAGTACGGTTAGATAGAGCTTGTAAAGGCGAATTAAATAATCTACTTACCTGTCGAATGTAGGTAGTAGTTACCGTTTAGTTAATAGTTCTGGTTCCGGCTTATTGGGAGACGTCTGGTTGAAAAGGTAGGAGGTATAAGGTTATAGTCTGTATTTATAGTATCCTTAAACCCCCTAAGAGTATAAAAGTATAGGTAGTTCTAAATAGCCAAAGGGTCTAAGGAACCGTATCTATAACTCGTAGTCTAGTACGAGTATTACCTGTTAGGCCGCTTAATTATATTCTCCTAGGCGGGATATACCTTAGGTATATACTCGCCTATTAAGTAATATTAGGTTAATACCGTAATATTAGGGGTTTCCAGGACTATCGATTATATACTATAAAGTATATCGGACTTATACTTAAAGTGTATAACGTTAGGGTCGTAACGCTTCTAGGTCGTTATATATAACCTATACTACCTAGATACGATCTAGCGGAAGTAGCTATAGGAGTATTAGCGTTAGATATAATTATATATAGAGGCGGTTTTATCGATAGGGGAGGTAATTAAATGCTAGATAGTAGGAGAAGATAATATAAAGACTTGTAATAGTCGGTCGGTATTAATATTTAGTTGGAAAGATTCGCCCCGAGTTTAAATTCCCTTTAGCCCAGGCCTTAGGCCCGTACGTAGGTCGTCCGTACGTTCAGGCATTATCTACACAGTACCTACGCCCTGTGCCGTTAAGAGCTTCCTTCCATCCTCGCTAATCCTCGACACAACCCGCGCCCGCGCCTAGAGCCGTTAACTTAACGATACGCTTCGCGGCTCTCGCCCCCGACTAGAGCTCGACGATACTACCGGTGCCGCCCCAGCCCTCGTCTATACTAACGACGCGACCCTAGCGCCGCCTAAGTTATCGCCTACGCCCCGAGCCGTTAACTCCAAGATACGCTATCGCGGCTCTCGCCCCCGACCAGAGCTCGACGACGTTACTAATACCGCCCTAGCCCTCGTCTACACCAACGACACGACCCCGGCGCCGCCCAAGTTATCGCCTACGCCCCGAGCCGTTAACCCTAAGATACGCTATAGCGGCTCTCGCCCCCGACTAGAGCTCGACGACGTTACTAATACCGCCCTAGCCCTCGTCTATACTAACGACGCGACCCCGGCGCCGCCCGGGTTATCGCCTACGCCCCGAGCCGTTAACTCTAAGATACGCTATCGCGGCTTTCGCCCCCGACTAAAGCTCGACGACGCTACTAATACCGCCCTAGCCCTCGTCTATACTAACGATACGACCCCGGCGCCGCCTAAGTTATCGCCTACGCCCCGAGCCGTTAACTCCAAGATACGCTATCGCGGCTCTCGCCCCCGACTAGAGCTCGACGACGCTACCGATGCCGCCCTAGCCCTCGTCTATACTAACGATACGACCCCGGCGCCGCCCAAGTCATCGCCTACGCCCCGAGCCGTTAACCTTAAGATACGCTATCGCGGCTCTCGCCCCCGACCGGAGCTCGACGACGATACCGATACCGCCCTAGCCCCCGTCTATACCAACGACGCGACCCCGGCGCCGCCTAAGTTATCGCCTACGCCCCGAGCCGTTAACCCTAAGATACGCTATCGCGGCTCTCGCCCCCGACCGGAGCTCGACGACGCTACCGATACCGCCCTAGCCCTCGTCTATACTAACGACGTAACCCCGGCGCCGCCCGGGTTATCGCCTACGCCCGGAGCCGTTAACTCTAAGATATACTATAGCGGCTCTTGCCCCCGACCGGAGTAGCTAGCTCTACGGCTAGCTATCTATATTATACTTACCCGTGCTATCGATACCGCCCCAGCTCTCGTTTACGTCCGGAGCCGTTAACTATATAATATACTACCGATATCGTACTAGACCCCGCGTACGTTATCGATACTATCCTGGCGCCGCTTTAATCCTCGCCCGCGCCCGGAGCCGCTAACTCTACGGTATACTATCGAGGTAGGCTTAATATTTACCTACGCTTAGAGCTACCAACTCGACGGCCTATTATCGTTACCGCCCCGGGCCTCGCCCGCGCCTATAACTGCCAACTCGACGGCCTATTATCGTTACCGCCCCGGGCTCGCCCGCGCTAACAACTGCTAACTCGACGGCATACTATTACTACCGCCCTAGGCCTTACCCGCGCCTATAACTGCTAACTCGAAGGCCTATTATCGTTACCGCCCCGGGCTCGCCCGCGCCTATAACTGCTAACTCGACGGCCTATTATCGTTACCGCCCTGGGCTCGCCCGCGCCTATAACTGCCAACTCGAAGGCCTATTATCGTTACCGCCCCGGGCTCGCCCGCGCCTATAACTGCCAACTCGACGGCCTATTATCGTTACCGCCCCGGGCTCGCCCGCGCTAATAACTGCTAACTCGACGGCATACTATTACTACCGCCCTAGGCCTCGCCCGCGCCTATAACTGCTAACTCGAAGGCCTACTATCATTACCGCCCCGGGCTCGCCCGTCTATATAACTACTAACTCGACGGCCTACTATCATTACCGCCCCGGGCTCGCCCGCGCCTATAACTACTAACTCGACGGCCTACTATTATCACCGCCCCGGGCTCGCCCGCGCCCGCGCTAATAACTACTAACTCGACGGCATACTATTACTACCGCCCTAGGCCTCGCCCGCGCCTATAACTACCAACTCGAAGGCCTACTATTATCACCGCCCCGGGCCTCGCCTACGCTTATAACTACTAACTCGACGGCATACTATCGTCACCGCCCCGGGCCTCGCCTACGCCCACAACTACTAACTCGACGGCCTATTATCGTTACCGCCCCGGGCTCGCCCGCGCTAATAACTACCAACTTAACGGTATACTATTACTACCGCCCTAGGCCTCGCCCGCGCCTATAACTACCAACTCGAAGGCCTACCATCATTACCGCCCCGGGCTCGCCCGTGCCTACAACTACCAACTCGACGGCCTACCATCATTACCGCCCCGGGCTCGCCCGCGCCCATAACTACTAACTCGACGGCATACTATCGTTACCGCCCCGGGCCTTGCCCGCGCCTACAACTGCTAACTCGACGGCACACTATCGTTACCGCCCCGGGCCTCGCCCGCGCCTATAACTACCAACTCGACGGCCTATTATCGTCACCGCCCCGGGCTCGCCCGCGCCAACAACTACTAACTCGACGGCATACTATTACTACCGCCCTAGGCCTCGCCCGCGCCTATAACTGCCAACTCGAAGGCCTACCATCATTACCGCCCCGGGCTCGCCCGTGCCTATAACTGCTAACTCGACGGCCTACTATTATTACCGCCCCGGGCTCGCCCGCACCTATAACTACTAACTCGACGGCATACTATCGTTACCGCCCCGGGCCTCGCCCGCGCCTACAACTACCAACTCGACGGCCTATTATCGTTACCGCCCCGGGCTCGCCCGCGCTAACAACTACTAACTCGACGGCATACTATTACTACCGCCCTAGGCCTCGCCCGCGCCTATAACTGCTAACTCGAAGGCCTACTATCATTACCGCCCCGGGCTCG
>MU839591.1:0-25335 GCA_030685255.1 Podospora conica
AAAAATAAGACTATTTTCTATAAAAGAACAACTTGCCCACATAAACCCAGGTCGCTGTCGATTAATAGCTAAAATGTAACGGTTCTACCCCCCCCTACCCCCCCCCCCCCCCTAACTAGTCGAAGGCCGGTCTCCCCGGACATAGTAGGCGAGGATAATACTATAAAAAAGGTCCTTATAAAAAGTAGGCGATAAGTATAAAGTAAAGAGTTATATAGGATACTAAGTTAGATACCTAAAAAATAGTAAAAACATCCTAATAACCGTATTATCTTTAGCCTAGCCTAGTATCTAATATCTAAGATATCTAATAGCGGCGGGTACGTAGTTTAGGAACCGACTACGTTAAGTTAGAGAAGAGTTCCTTACTCGCTAGCCGAGGAGAGTTTATTTTAAAAGGAGGTTATACTCCTAAGTATAACGCGAAGTAACCTCGATATCTATTATCGGGCTGCCGTATAAGGCCCTATCCCTACGGCGCCGAGAGTAATATTACCGATCGACCGACTACTTAATTATAAGGCTTAATAGAAGGAAGAAGAGAGCCTTAAGTTATCTAGTAGATAGGATAGTAAAAGATTATTCTAAAGGGCTTGGAATATATACTTAGCGAAGAACTACCCCTTAGGATACCGTTAGGACGCTATAGGTAACTAAATCAGTAGGAGATACGCTATTAATAGACTAAGGGATTAAAACGGCTACCTAGCTAGTATAATAATCTCGCCGGGTAATAAGGGATAATAAATTAGTAAGTAGTAAAGCTAATAAATAAATAGGATAAAGAACCCGAGCCGAACTAAAGAGTAGCGAGTTAGGAGAAAATATTAATAATTAACGTAAAAATATATAGGGGTTAACGAAACGAGGATTATAACCTCGACTTAGTTAAATAAAATATACTAAGACCGATAAAAGGTACTTTAAATAATTAAAGATAAATAAATATCGGCCTAAGCTTAAAAAAAAAAATATCTTAGATCGTTATAAGGAAGGACGTAACCGTAGATAAGGCGGATTAAGTACGCCGAAAGGAATAACCTAGCTAGGTATATAAAAGATACCTCTTCCGACTAGTTATTTAAGAGTAATAACTAGGGCTAAGCTCTTAAGGGATAAATCTCCTCTTCGAAAGTAATAACCTAAGTAAAGCTCCTAAATAAGCTACCCTTCCTCGTCGCGAGCTACTACTTAACTAATACCTTAAAGGGACGTCCTCGGCTTATAAGGGCGACGAGGAGACTTATATACTAGAGGTTAATCTCGGCTCGACGAGAATAACCGCCTAGCCTAAGCTTAAAGAGATAATCTCTCTAGTTAAGAGTAACTACTAAGCCCGTATAGAGGAAGCTATTTTAGATCGTCGCGAGTAACCGCCTAGGTAAAATATAAAAGGGGCTATTATACCTTATTACGAGTAAGAACTTAGACTAAGTACGAGGAGATATTCTTACCTAGTTACGAGTAATAACCCGGCTTAAGCTCGAGGAAGCTATATTAATATATTATAAGTAATAGCCGGACTTAAATACGAAAGGGGCTATCGCGCCTTATTATAAGTAAGAACTTAGCCTAAGATTAAAAAGATAATCTTACATTATTATAATCGACTACCTAGCCTAAGCTCTAGAAAGATAATCTTTATATATCGCGAGTAACGACCGAGGCTAAGATTAAAAGGAACGATCGTATCTCGTCCGGAGTAGGAGTACTAACTTAAAACTTTAAGGACGCGATCTCTACCGGTTATAAGTAACTATATATATAGAATATATAGCCTAGGCGCGAGAAAGACGATCTAATCCGGTTATAGGAAAAGGCCTCGCCCTAGAAAAAGTACCTTTCTTAACTTAATAGGAGTAATTACCTAACCTAAGTATAAGAAGGACGACCTCGGCTCGTTAGGGGAACTAGTTAAGCCTAAGCTTAAATAATATAATCGTACCGGGTTAGGAAAGTTAGTTACCTACCCCGGTAGAGATTTAAAGGGCTACTCCCGAAAAGTTAAAATATCGTCTCTAACTAGCCTTTTATATCTCTAAGAAAAAGAACCTATCTCGTCGTATACTTTTTTATAAAATAATTATAAAAGGGATACTCTCGCGAAACCTAACCGGACGAGGAAGTAATTTAATATAATCGGAAGGATTAAGTATTAAGCTAGCCTAAGCGCCTAGGTAAAAAGAAGTAAAAAATATATTATAAAAACCCCTAGGCGAGTAATCTCTAAGTATAATATACTTTTATCGGAAGTATTATATAAAAAGCTACTTTAAGCTATAAGCTAAGACTATAACTCCTAGGATAAGCCTCGAAGTATAGTACTAGAGACGTAAAATAAGGTACTTATAAAAAATACAAAAAGAATAGTTTAATTAAATCTATAGTTATTACCCTACTTCCGGGGATATAGCGCGTAGCTTCCGTAAGTAAATTTAAGTAATAAACAGATCTATAAAGACGCGCTTCTCTTAATATAATATAATTTCTCGGCGGATAACGCCTCGACGAGAGGCGAACTCGTTCGACGACGCGATATTCGAACGATTTTCTACTACCTTTTAAACGAGTAATAAGATACCCCTAAACTATATAATTTACCCGATTCCTAAAGGATACGCTAAGGACGAATACTTACTAAGAATCTTCTAGGTCGTTATCCCGGGTAAGTAGCTAACCGCCCTCGTTATTAGTAACCTTAGAGGAAATAGTTATCGTAGTTAATTCCTTAAGGTTTACCGTACGATAAACTAATACCCTATAGGTAGGCCTATATAGTAATACCGACGACTTTAAATATTTAACTACGATATACGATAACGAAGGTTATTAGGACGCTAGAAACGAGAGTAGTAGTACTAACGATTAAGGTACTAAGGACGATAATATAAACTATAATATAAGCGAAGTTCTATCTACGAGTAACTAACTTAAACGCTTAACCGTTTACTACTATAACCCCGACGTACTATAATATATATACCTAGACGATAACGTTAGTATATAGTACCCCGAGAACCTTAACTATATTATATATATCGTAAAATCCCTTAATAATATAAGATTAATTTATAACGGCTCGAAGAACGAGATATACCTTATATATTAGGAACTAAATAACGCGTATATAAAACGGATTAAAGGGCGATAAGTAACCGACGAAGAGTTCCTATACGTTTATACCCCGAAATACTTAGCGTAGTTAAAAGTATTACTATATATAACCCTTAAAGAATAGAGGAAGATAACTAATAAACTAGAAAACGGTAGATCTTCGCTATACGTCGGGAAAAGGACTTATAAGGTATGCCGAGCCGCGATAGGCGGGGCTATAAAGACGTTAGAAGCTATCTAGGATAGTATAACGAAAAACGGGATAGTACTCGTCTAACCGCCCGGCTATTATATAAAGTTATAGACGGCGATAGGCTTTTATCTTACTAATAATATCGTTATAATTATAAAGATACTACTCGTAGCTAACCCCGGACTATATATACTATTAGTAGACTAGGATATCTACTACGGTAACGGGACGTAAAGTATTTTCTATAAGAACCCTAACGTCCTCTATATCTCTATCTACGTATACGAAAATAACGACTTCTACCCCGGGAAACCGGAAAACTCTATAATACCGGACGGTAGTATAAAGTACTACGGTTCCGGAGTAGGCCTCGGCTGTAATATTAATATCGGATAACGTAAATAAGGAATAAGCGACGGCGAATATATAACGGCGTTTTAGGAAATCGTTATACCTATCGCGTAAGAGTTTAACCCGGACCTCGTTATAGTCTTAATAGGATTTAATGTAATAGCCGGCGACCCTATTAGTAGTTATTTCGTAATACCGACTTACTACGCCTATATAACGTATATATTAATATTACTCGTTAACGGTAAGCTCGTAATCTACTTAGAGGGAGGATATAACCTCGAAGCTACCTTTAAGTACGTAGTAGCGGTAACTTAAATGCTTTTAAACGAATACCCGCTAATAATAAAAACCCCGCCTATTAGTAAAGGGGCGGCTAAGGACTTAGCTAAGGTAAAGTCGATTTAATTAATATACTAGAAGTATATACGATAGTTTACCTAAGGGGCTAGATATATAAGTATAAAGTTTAATAGGATAAGATAACGTAGTAAGGGTAAAGATATCGCTAACTAGAAAGGCTTACCTAAGACCGGAAGTACCTAATAACTCCGCTTATTTTGTAAAAAGACTTAAATATAGGAAACCCGAGACCTAGATAAGATACCCTAGCTAATAGTACTAGTCGCCGCCGTAGAAGATAAGGACGCTAGGTATAGGAGGGAACTTATAATATACGTATAAAGGTAAAGGAGATAGGTATATACCCGAACTTAGTTAAAGAAAGCCCCCCCCCCGGATTAGAGACGAAGGGCTTAAACTAAGTATAAGCTAAAAGTATACGTATTAGATAAAGAAATAGTAATATAATTAAACTAAGTACTTTATTATTAACGTTAGAATATAGTAAGCTTAAAACTAGATAGCCTATAATAAAAGTATAAAGTTAACCTACGCTATACTTAGTATAGGTTAGAGAAATATAAAACCTTAGTACCGTCTCTACCCGTAATAGTACCCGTACTACGGGTAATATTATATTAGCCGTCTAAGATACCTTTTCGGATAGCCTATAAGTAATAAGGCCTACCCTTCCGGCGTAAGTAGTAAGTTAGCGTTACCGTTTAACTTATATCGCTAGGGGAAAGACTAGCTCCCGTATATTAGTTTCTACGGGGACTATACCCTTATTAAGGACCCCGAAATAAGTATATTTAGCGGGTAGCGCCGGCGTAAACCTAAGCGTATACGGGGAGGCGTCCCTACCCCCCTCGGCGGCCGATATTTTTAGCCTCCGAACCTAGGTAATTACTATAATAGAGAAGATATTTACGGTAAGGCTACTACTACTACGATAACTACCGTAAACGAGCTACCCCTCTTCCTTTATATTACCCGACTCCTATACGTAAAGAGCTATTACCTAGAAATAGCCGGTTTATATACTAAGATATTAATTTCGTATATAACCCCTTCTAATTACCCCTAAATTTCTATAATAATACGCTAGGAGTAGCGTTACTTTCTTAATATATTACTATTACTAACGCCTAATATATTTATATAACTTCTAGCTATATTTATATAGGAGGCGATACCTTATAAATAGTAATATCTCGCTTTAGTTAATATATTTACTTTATAGATACTTTCGATAGGCTTATCCCGATACTATCCGAAACCTTACTATCTATTAAGTTTTATAAAATATAAGTAAAGTAAAGGTAAGACTAGGTAGTTATCGTAAATACCTACCTCGCTTAACCTCGAGAGGGGGGATCTTATTAGGTCGTAAGGATAGGCCTCGCCTAATAAAAGGTATATTTACCGAATCGTTATAAGTATAGCTAGGCTAAACTCGAGGTAAGCCCCTTTAGTACCGTCGCGATAAAAGTAATAAGTAATAGGAGTACTAGCTCGCTACGAATAACTAAATAGCCCGATCTTTAATAATCTAATCTTAGCGGGAAGTAAGGTATAGCCTTAAGAGGGGTACCCCTTTTAGCTCGTTACGAGTAACGAACTAGCTTAAGCTTAAGAGAGAGTTATCTCGGCCCGTAGAAAGAGGAAAGTTAGCCTTACGAGAGATACTACCCTTAACCCGTTATAAGTAATAAGCTAGCCTAAACTCGAAAGAAGAGATCTTAGCTTTTCGGAAGGAAGGAGTAGCTTAATAAAAAATACCTCCTTGGCTCGTTAGGAGTAACTACTTAGCCTAAGCTTTATAAAAGGCTATCTCGACTCGTCGGGAGTACCTAATAACCTAGCCTAAGCTCGAGAGGAGGCTATCTTAGCTAGTCGGTAGTAAGGATATAAACCTATAAAAGGTACTTCCTTAACTCGTCGGAAATACTTACCTAGCCTTACTAAAGGCGCCTCTCTTAGCTTATCGGGAGGAAGGATATAGCCTAAGCTTTAAAGGAGGCTATCTTAACTTATCGGAAGTAACTACCTAACCTAAGCTTAATAAAAGGGATCTTAGCTCGTCGGGAGGAAGGAGATAGCCTTATAAGAGGTACCTCCTTAACTTATCGGGAGTACTTACCTAGGCTTACTAAAGGTACCTCCCTAAGCTCGTCGGGAGTAACTACCTAGCCTATACTCGAGAGAGGCGATTTTAACTCGTCGGGAGTAATTACTTAGCTTAAGCTTTATAGGAGGCTATCCTAGCTCGTCGGGAGGAAGAAATAGCCCTATTAAAGGTACCTCTTTAAACTCGTCGGGAGTAGCTACTTAGCCTAAGCTTAAGAGGAGGCTATCTTAACTCGTCGGGAGTACTTAACTAACCTTATTAAAAGTACCTTTCTTAGCTCGTCGGAAGCTACTACCTAACTTAAGCTTAACGAGAGGGATTTTAACTCGTCGGGACTAACCCCTTAGTATAAACTCTAAAGGGATAATCTAGTCTTATCGGGAGTAACTACCTAGCTTATACTCGAGAGAGGCGATCGTAACTCGTTAGAAGTAATTACTTAGCCTAAACTTTAAAGGGATATTCTAGTCTTATAAGGAGGAAGGATATAGCCCGAGCTTTAAAGGGACGTTCTAATCTCGTCGGGAGGAAGAAATAGCCCTACTAAAGGTACTTTTCTAAACTCGTCGGGAGTAGTTACTTAACCTAAGCTTAAGAGGAAGTTATCTTAGCTCGTCGGGAGTAACTACCTAGCCTAAGCTTAATAAGAAGGATCTTAACTCGTCGGAAGGAAGGATATAACCTAAGCTTTAAAAGGAGGTTTTAGTCTTATCGAGAGGAAGTAGATAGCCTTATAAAAGGTACCTCCTTAACTCGTCGGGAGTACTTACTTAGCTTAAGCTTAATAGGAGGGATTTAAATTTATCGGAAGTAATTACTTAGCTTAAGCTTAAGAGGAGGCTATCTTAGATCGACGGGAGTAACTACTTAGCTTAAGCTTAATAAGAAGGATCTTAACTTATTAGGAGGAAGGATATAGCCTAAGCTTTAAAAGGAGGTTCTAGTCTCGTTAAAAGGAAGGAGATAGCCTTATAAAAAGTACCTCCTTAACTCGTCGGGAGTACTTACCTAGCCCTACTAAAGGTACTTTTCCTAGCTCGTCGGGAGTAACTACCTAGCCTAAGCTTAATAAGAGGGATTTTAACTCGTTAGGAGGAAGGATATAGCTTAAGCTTTAAAAGGAGGTTCTAGTCTCGTCGAGAGGAAGGAGATAGCCTTATAAAAGATATCTCCTTAACTTATTAGGAGTACTTACCTAGCCTAAGCTTAATAGGAAAGATTTAAACTCGTCGGGAGTAGTTACTTAGCTTAAGCTCGAGAGGAGGCTATCTTAAATCGATAGGAGTAACTACTTAACTTAAGCTTAATAAAAGGGATCTTAACTCGTCGGGAGGAAGGATATAGCCTAAGCTTTAGAAGGAGGTTTTAGTCTTATCGAGAGGAAGGAGATAACCTTATAAAAAGTACCTCCTTAATTCGTCGGGAGTACTTACCTAGCCCTATTAAAGGTACCTCCCCTAGCTCGTCGGGAGTAACTACCTAGCCTAAGCTTAATAAGAGGGATCTTAACTCGTCGGGAGGAAGGATATAGCCTAAACTCTAGAAGGAGGTTTTAATTTTATCGAGAGGAAGGAGATAGCCTTATAAAAAGTACCTCCTTAACTCGTCGGAAGTACTTACTTAGCCTAAGCTTAATAAGAGGGATTTAAACTTATTAGGAGTAATTACTTAGCTTAAGCTCGAGAGGAGGTTATCTTAAATTAACGGGAGTAATTACCTAGCCTAAGCTTAATAAAAGGGATCTTAACTCGTTAGGAGGAAGGATATAACTTAAGCTCTAAAAGGAGGTTTTAGTCTCGTTAAGAGGAAGGAGATAGCCCTATAAAAGGTACCTCCTTAACTTATCGGGAGTACTTACCTAACCCTACTAAAGGTACCTCCCCTAGTTTATCGGGAGTAACTACTTAGCCTAAGCTTAATAAAAGGGATCTTAACTCGTCGGGAGGAAGGATATAGCCTAAGCTTTAAAAGGAGGTTTTAGTCTTATCGAGAGGAAGGAGATAGCCTTATAAAAGGTACCTCCTTAACTCGTCGGGAGTACTTACCTAGCCTAAGCTTAATAGGAGGGATTTAAACTCGTCGGGAGTAGTTACTTAACCTAAGTTCGAGAGGAGGCTATCTTAGATCGACGGGAGTAATTACTTAGCTTAAGCTTAATAAAAGGGATCTTAACTCGTCGGGAGGAAGGATATAGCCTAAGCTTTAAAAGGAGGTTTTAATCTTATCGAGAGGAAGGAGATAGCCTTATAAAAAGTATTTCCTTAACTTATCGGGAATACTTACCTAGCCTTACTAAAGGTACCTCCCTTAGCTCGTCGGGAGTAACTACTTAGCCTAAGCTTAATAAGAGGAATCTTAACTCGTCGGGAGGAAGGATATAACCTAAGCTTTAGAAGGAGGTTCTAGTCTTATCGAGAAAAAGAAGATAGCCCTATAAAAGGTACCTCCTTAACTCGTCGGGAGTACTTACCTAGCCCTACTAAAGGTACCTCCCCTAGCTCGTCGGGAGTAACTACCTAGCCTAAGCTTAATAGGAGGGATCTTAACTCGTTAGGAGTAGTTATTTAGCCCGAACTCGAAAGGTAAGATCGTAGCGCGTCGGTAGGAATAAATAACCTAATAAAAGCTACCTCCTTAACTTATCGGGAGCTATAAGCTATAAAATTATACCCTAAGTACTAAACTACTATTAAGGTAGAACTTATTATACCCCCTATAAGGTAAAACTTCCTAGACCCCTTATAGGGCGGAACTTCCCGTATACCCTAAGGGATAAAGTTACCTAGACCTACCTAGGGATAAATATCCTATACTAGTTTATAATAAAGGGAAAATAGCTATAAAAATAAGTAATCTTAACTTATCGGGAGTAACTACCTAGCCTAAGCTCGAGAGAGGCGATCTTAACTCGTCGAGAGTATATTACTACCTAGGATAAGCTCGAGAGGGGAGATAATAACTCGTCGGGAATATAACTAACTTAAGTATAAAAGATAATATCTTAGCTTATTAAGAGTAACTACCTAGATTAAGCTTGTAAGAGGTAGTCTTAACTCGTCGGAAGTAATAACCTATTATAAGCCTAATAAAAGGTATATCCTTAACTCGTCGGGACTAACCCTTTAGTATAAGCTTTAAAGGGATATTTTAATCTCGTCGGAAGTAACTACCTAGCCTAAGCTTTAAAGAAGGCTATCTTAGCTTATTAGGAGTACTTAACTAGCCCTACTAAAGGTACCTTTCTTAGCTCGTCGGGAGGAAAGATATAACCCGAGCTTTAAAGGGACGTTCTAGTCTCGTCGGGAGGAAAGAAATAGCTTTATAAGGGGTACTATACGGGCTTATCGGGAGTAACTACCTAGCTTAAACTCTAGAAGAGGCGACCTTAGCTCGTCGGGAGTAACTACCTAAACCGAGCTCGTAAGAAGCGATATAAACTCGTCGGAAGTAATTACTTAGCTTAAGCTTAAAAGGAGGCTATCCTAGCCCGTCGGAAGGAACTACGCGGCCTAAGCTCTAGAGGAAGGTATCTTAGCTTATAGGGAGGAATTACCTAACCTAAGCTTTAAAGGGATATATAGATATTATCGGGAGTAAAGGGTAGCCCTATAAAGGGTACCTTCTTAACTCGTCGGGAGTAAGAAGCTAGTATATACTTAGG
The DNA here is from genome assembly GCA_030685255.1 of Podospora conica. Classification (NCBI taxonomy): domain Eukaryota; kingdom Fungi; phylum Ascomycota; class Sordariomycetes; order Sordariales; family Podosporaceae; genus Podospora; species Podospora conica. The sequence goes on from MU839591.1 coordinate 9,793, forward strand.
AGGAAGCCTTCGTAAACCGTCGAGAGGAACTATAGTAGAACGAATAATATAAGATGAAAGGAATATTTACTAAAGAATACGAGAGAGATTTAGGTAAGTAAATTATCTCTTTTTTACTTAGAAAACTATAGACTTTCCCTCGCCGTAGACTACTCCTCTCCCGGACTAATATTAATAGAAATAATATACCCCGAAAACCCCCGAGATACGACTTAAAGGCTATAAATACCCGCTATATAGTAAATACCCTTATCTATTTCGCTAACGCCGAGAGAAGCCGTAAAAATAGTAAGGGCTATAGCGACGATAACGCCGAGGATAAATAAAAGAACGGCTAGGGTAATATAAAGGTAGCTTTTATACCTATTAGTATATCTAAGGTCGTTATCGTCTTAGGTCTCGTTATTACCTTAGGACTCTTTATTATCTTTAACCTCCTCGTCGTCCTAACTCTTAGTATCTTTTTAACCCTTATTATTAGCTTAGTCCTCGTTATAGGGTTAACCCTTACTATTATCTTAGGCCTCGTTATTACCCTAGCCTATAGAAGCGCCTTAATCCTTATTACCGTTATTATATTTAATACGGCCTTACTCTCTATTATTATCTTAACTTAGGCCGCTAGCCTCGACGATACCGTCGAAGGTACCTAAACTATACTACTAGCGTTAATTAAGAATATTTATAAGTTCCTATTTTATAATACCGACCTCCGTTAAATATTATATTCTTTAGTTAGATAATTAAGATAAGTATCTTAGTTACGGAGTAGTTAAAGTACCGTTATATTACTATAAGAAAGGGACTTATAACTAACGCGTCGTAATATTCCTATCCTTCTTACCGCCTTTAAAGATTACGGTTTCGCGGAGAGAATCCGGGGGGAGTAAGGGAGGGGTATATTAGTAGCGTTCCGGGAAGCTTAAGGTTATCCCTAGTATAAGTATATTAGAGATAACCTAAAGCTATTATCTATTTAAGAGCTTAGTAAAGGGTTAAGAGCGAAGATTAGGGACCGAGGGGCGAAGGACTTACGAGAGTATATATAGTTAAGATAGTTATAGAAAAGAGTTTATAGGAAACGTACCTACTCTTAGTAATTAAATATAAAGATAAGACGTATAAATAGCTAGACTTCGTTAACTTAAAGATAGTAAAGCGAGAGGTTACTAAGCGCTTATAGATTTTTAAGTTATAAATTTCTCGCTAGGTTTAAGTTTTTATATAAAACGTATAACGAATACTACGTACTCCGCGTAAAAAGCTATAAACGTTACCGGTGTAAACCGTATATTCCCTAACGAAGGCTACGTAATCCTATTAGAGAGAACGACGAAGGTTATACGCTCCTCGGGGAAGCCTATAAATACTACCGGCGAACGCCGCGTACTACTAGCGAAGGCTATATACTCCTTAAAGAAGGCTACGTAATCCCTAGCGAAGGCTACGTAATCCCTAGCGAAGGCTGTACTAGCCTATAGCTATAGAAGAGGCTGGAGATAGGGGAGTCGAAAAAGAGGAATCTCTTCCTAAGGTCGACTTAATATACTCCGCGTAGAAGGCTATAAAGGTAGGCGTAAACCGTACGCTCCCCGTCGAAGGCCGTATACTAATAAAGTAGTAGGAGGTATACTAGGGTTAAGAAGTATACGACCGATATACTTTACGTATAAGAACCTTAACGCGGCTAAGTAATATAGGCGCTAGATAGAGATATCGACGGGTATTATCTAAAGCCGTAAACTAACTTAGGAAACTAGGATATATTTATTTATATAGTAAGTTAATATTATAAACGCGGTATTACGGTTTACTATATCTCTAAGTTAAATATATATAAGTAACTAAACCGTATAGATAATAGTATCGCTCTTTATTTAATATATTCGGTTTACGACTACGTTTAACGGCCTCGTCCGGCTATAATTCGAGATATTTCTAAATATTAAAGTCTATTTAATATAGGTATTAAAGTTCTCGCGATTATACCTATAACGAATAGTTAGTTATAGCTATTATATACTAAAATAATAGGAACCTAACGAGATTAACGAAAGGCTTATAAGTAATATTAAAGTAAGTATAACGGATTATTTATCCGAAACTAAGTGCTAAGATAAGGATTTAGCCGGTTCGAGAATCCGAAATGTAATATAGATAATAGGAGCGATAATATCGCCCGTACTAACCGCCGTACGTAGTACCTATTCGATAACTAACTTTAAGTCTATAAAGCCGATACCGTTACGCGGATACTTTCGTCGGGAATCTTTAGGTTAGTATATAAGCGAAAGGCTACCCTTAGTAATTATAAACCTAGGCGCTATATATAGATAAGGAGACTCGGAAACCTAGAGGGCCCTTTACGTATATAACTTTAGGAAGACGGCTAGGATAATCGTAAGTTACTACGGTAGCTATCCCGCCGTAATCTTTATTACTACCGTACGTTTTACTTATCGCTAACGAGATTTACTTAAACGCTGTATTCTTATAACTATATCCCTAGCTACTTACCTATATAGTTTTTATCGTCGTCCTTTACTTAGTAAGTACGGAGGCGATTATCCGTATTACGTCTAAGTATAAGGGTTTCTACTATATAGTAGGAGGAGAAGCTAGTAATTAGGGCTGTTCCCTCGCCGTACTCTTCTTATAGAGCGACGTACCTTTCCTCCTTATCTTCTTTAACGTATAGTGCTAAACTAATACTACGGAGGCGTTAAAGAGATAGTATTACTACTATTAATATACGGAGAAGCTATAGGTACTACCTTAAGGTATCCGCGTTAATAGTAAATATACAACTTATAACTAGATCGCCCTAAAGGAGTTATACAACGAGGTTTACTTATACTAGGCCGTTAAGGTAGTAGATTTCTCTTTAGGATTAATACTACCGACGATACTATACCCTTAAAATAATAAGTAAGTATAGATTTTAATAGAGGTTATAATTTTAAATATATACGTAACTTTTAACTCTATACTATAGTAGGGGGGAGCGTTATCTCTCTAGGACTAAGTAACTTAGCCTAGGTATAGGAAATATAGGACCTAGCTAGCGTAGTATTACTTAAATTCCTAGAGATATACTATCGCGAGAAACTACCTAGCCTAACCTCGAGACGAGGGACTTAATCTAGTCGCGATAATTAGCCTTACCCTATAAAACGTACATTTCCGGAATCTTTAGGAGTATAGCTAGGCTAAGCTCGAGATAACCCCCTTTAACCTCGTAGCGATAAATATAAGGAATTAATAAAAGGTACCTCTCTTAGCTCGCCGTACCTAACTAAATAGCCGAATCTCGAATAATCTAACCTCGGAGGGAAATAAGGGTTAGCCCTATAAAGAATACCTCTTTAAAATATCGGAGGTAACTACTTAGCCGGAGTACTAAAGGGAACTATCTTAACTTATCGGTAGGAAAGAAATAGATAAAGCTCGAGAGAGGTAATTATATCTCGTCGGAAGGAGATAGATAGATATATAAAGGTACTACCTTAATACGCCGTAAGTATTTAATAACCTAACCTAAGCTCGAAAGGAGGTTATCTTAGCTCGTCGAAAGGAAGAAATAGCCCTATAAAAGAGGCTATCTTAGCTTATCGGGAGTAATAGTATAGCTAGGCCTCTTAAGAAGACTATCTCGACTCGTCGGGAGTATTTACTAGGCCTAAGTTCCGGAGGGATATTTTAATCTCGTCGGGAGGAAGTAGATAACCTTATAAAAGGTACTTCTCTTAACTCGTCGGGAGTAGTTACTTAGCCTAAGCTTTAAAGAAGGCTATCCTAGCTCGTCGATAGGAAGGATATAGCCTTACTAAAGGTACTTTTCTTAACTCGTCGGGAATAGTTACTTAGCTTAAGCTTAAGAGGAGGCTATCTTAGCTCGTCGGAAGGAAGAAATAACCCTATTAAAGGTAGCTCTTTTAACTTATCGAGAGTAGTTACTTAGCCTAAGCTTAAGAGGAGGGATCTTAGCTCGTCGGGAATACCTAATAACTTAGCTTAAACTCGAGAGGAGGTTATCTTAGCTTATCGGAAGGAAGAAATAGCTTTATAAAAGAGGCTACCTTAGCTTATCGAGAGGAAGGATATAGCCCGACTACTAAAGAAAGCTATTATAGCTCGTCGGGAGTAATTACCTAACCTAAGCTTAATAGAAGGGATTATAACTACTTAACCTAAGCTTAATAAGAGGGATCGTAATTTATCGGGAGTATATAACTACCTAGGCCTATTAAAGGTACTTCCCCTAGCTCGTCGGGAGTAACTACCTAGCTTATACCCGAGAGAGGTAATCTTAATTCGTCGGGAGTAACTACTTAGCCTAAGCTTAAGAGGAGGTTATCTTAGCTCGTCGGGAGGAAGAAATAACCTTACTAAAGGTACCTCTCTTAAGTTATTAGGAGGAAGGATATAGCCTAAGCTCTAAAGGGATATTCTAGTCTCGTCGGGAGGAAGGAGATAGCCCTATAAAAGGTACCTCCTAGGCTTATTGGAAGTAACTACCTAGCCTATACTCGAGAGAGGCGATCTTAACTCGTCGGGAGTAGCTACTTAGCTTAAGCTCGAGAGGAGGTTATTTTAACTCGTTAGGAGGAAGAAATAACTTTATAAAAGAGGTTATTCTAGCTTATTAGGAGTACTTACATAGCCCTACTAAAGGTACCTCCTTAACTCGTCGGGAGGAAGGATATAGCCTAAGCTTTAAAGGGACGTTTTAATCTCGTCGGGAGGAAGGAGATAGCTTTATATAAGGTACTTTCTTAACTCGTCGGGAGTACTTAACTAGCCCTACTAAAGGTACCTTTCTTAGCTCGTCGGGAGTTACTACCTAGCTTAAGCTTAATAAAAGGGATCTTAACTTATTAGGACTAACCCCCTAGTATAAGCTTTAAAGGGATATTTTAGTCTTATCGGGAGTAACTACCTAGCCGAAGCTTAATAAAAGGGATCTTAACTTATCGGAAGTAGTTACTAGGCTTAAGCTTTATAAACGGCTAACTTAGCTTATTAAAAAAAAGAAATAACGCTACTAAAGGTACCTCTCCTAAGTCGTTAAAAGGAAGGATATAACCCGAGCTTTAAAGGGACGTTTTAATCTTATCGGGAGGAAGGAGGTAACCTTATAAAAGGTACTTCCTAAGCTCGTCGTAAGTAATTACTTAGCTAATACTCGAGAAAGGTAATCTTAACTTATCGGAACTAAGTACTTAACCTAAGCTTTAAAGGGATATTCTAATCTCGTCGGGAGGAAGGATATAACTTTACTAAAGGTACTTCCCCTAGCTCGTCGAGAGTAACTACTTAACCTAAGCTTAAAAGGAGGGATCTTAACTCGTCGGAAGTAGTTACTTAGCCTAGGCTTAAGAGGAGGAATCTTAAATCGTCGGGAGTAAATACTTACCCTAAGCTTTAGAAAGACGTTTTAATCTCGTCGGAAGAAAGAAGATAGCCTTATTAAAGATACCTTTCCTAAGTCGTCGGGAGGAAGGATATAGCCTAAGCTTTAAAGAGATATTATAGTCTTATCGGGAGTAGTTACTTAACTTAAGCTTAAGAGGAGGGATTTTAACTCGTTAAGAGAAAGGATATAACTTAAGCTTTAAAGGAGGTTATCTAAGCTTATCGGGAGTACTTAACTAGCCTTATTAAAGGTACTTCTTTTAAGTTATCGGGAGGAAGGATATAGCCTAAGCTTTAAAAAGACGTTCTAGTCTCGTCGGAAGGTAGGAGATAGCTATATAAAAGGTACCTCCTAGGCTTATCGGGAGTAACTACCTAGCTTATACTCGAGAAAAGCGATCTTAACTCGTCGGGAGTAGTTACTTAGCTTAAGCTTTAAAGGGATGTTTTAGTTTCGTCGGGAGGAAGGATATAACCCTACTAAAGGTACCTCTCTTATTTCGTCGGGAGGAAGGACTTAGTTTAAACTTTAAAGGGATATTTTAATCTTATCGGGAGGAAGGAGATAGCCTTATAAAAGGTACCTCTTAGGCTCGTTAGGAGTAACTACCTAGCCTATACTCGAGAGAGGTAATCTTAACTCGTTAGGAGTAGTTACTTAGCCTAAGCTTAAGAGGAGGTTATCTTAGTTTATCGGGAGGAAGAAATAGCTTTATAATAAAGGTTATCCTAGCTCGTCGGGAGGAAGGATATAATCTAAGCTTTAAAGGGACGTTCTAGTCTCGTTAGGAGGAAGGAGATAGCTTTATAAAAAGTACCTCCTTAATTCGTTAGGAGTACTTAACTAGTCTTACTAAAGGTAGCTTTCTTAGCTCGTCGGGAGCTATTACCTAGTTTAAGTTTAATAAAAGGGATCTTAACTCGTCGGAAGTACTTAATAACCTAGCCTAAACTCGAGAGGAGGTTATCTTAACTTATCGGGAGGAAGAAATAACCTATACTCGAAAGAGGCGATCTTAACTCGTCGGGAGTAGTTACTTAGCCTAAGCTTAAGAAAAGGTTATCTTAGCTTATCGGGAAGAAGAAATAGCCTTATAAAAAAGGCTATCCTAGCTTATTAGAAGTAGTTACCTAGCCTATACTCGAGAAAGGTAATCTTAACTCGTCGGGAGTAGTTATTTAGCTTAAACTTAAGAAGAAGTTATCTTAGCTTATCGGGAGAAAGAAATAGCCTTATAAAAAAGGCGATCCTAGCTCGTTGGAAGTAACTACTTAGCCCTACTAAAGGTATCTTCTTAACTCGTCGGAAGTAACTATTTAACTTATATTCGAGAGAGGCGATCTTAACTTATCGGGAGTAGCTACTTAGCCTAAGCTTAAGAGGAGGCTATCTTAGCTCGTCGGGAGGAAGAAATAACCCTATAAAAAAGGCTATCCTAGCTCGTCGGGAGTACTTAACTAGCCCTACTAAAGGTACTTCTCTTAGCTTATCGGGAGTTACTACTTAGCTTAAGCTTAATAAGAGGGATCTTAACTCGTCGGGACTAACCTCTTAGTATAAGCTTTAAAGGGATATTCTAGTCTCGTCGGAAGTAACTACCTAGCCGAAGTTTAATAAAAGGGATCTTAACTTATCGGAAGTAGTTATTAGGCCTAAGCTTTATAAATAGTTAACTTAGCTCGTTAAAAGGAAGAAATAACGTTATTAAAGGTACCTCTCCTAGGTTATCGGGAGGAAGGATATAACCTAAGCTTTAAAGAGATATTCTAATCTCGTCGGAAGGAAGGAGGTAACCTTATAAAAAGTACCTCCTAAGCTCGTCGTAAATAACTACCTAGCTAATACTTAAGAAAGGTAATCTTAACTTATCGGGACTAGGTATTTAACCTAAGCTTTAAAAGGACGTTTTAGTCTTATCGGGAGGAAGGATATAGCCTTACTAAAGGTATCTTCCCTAGCTCGTTAGGAGTAACTACCTAGCCTAAGCTTAAAAGGAGGGATCTTAACTTATCGGAAGTAATTACTTAACTTAGGCTTAAACGAAGGGATCTTAAATTGTCGGAAGTAAGTACTTAGCCTAAGCTTTAAAGGGATATTCTAGTCTTATTAGGAAGAAAAAGATAGCCCTATTAAAGGTACCTTTCTTAAGTCGTCGGAAGGAAGGATATAGCCTAAGCTTTAAAGGGATATTATAATCTTATCGGAAGTAGTTACTTAACTTAAGCTTAAGAGAAGGGATCTTAACTCGTTAGGAGGAAGGATATAGCCTAAGCTTTAAAGAAGGCTATTTAAGCTTATTAAAAGTACTTAACTAGCCTTATTAAAGGTACCTTTTCTAGGTTATCGGAAGGAAGGATATAGCCTAAGCTTTAAAAAAACGTTTTAATCTCGTTAAAAGGTAGGAGATAGCTATATAAAAGGTACTTCCTAAGCTCGTTAGGAGTAACTACCTAGCCTATACTTAAGAAAGGCGATCTTAACTCGTCGGGAGTAGTTACTTAGCCTAAGCTTTAAAGGGACGTTTTAAGTTTATCGGGAGGAAGGATATAACCCTACTAAAGGTACTTCTCTTATCTCGTCGGGAGGAAGGACTTAGCTTAAACTTTAAAAGGACGTTTTAATCTTATCGGGAGGAAAGAGATAACCTTATAAAAGGTACTTCCTAAGCTTATCGGGAGTAACTACCTAGCCTATACTTAAGAAAGGCGATTTTAACTTATCGGGAGTAGTTATTTAGCCTAAGCTTAAAAGGAGGTTATCTTAGCTTATCGGGAGGAAGAAATAGCCTTATAATAAAGGCTATCCTAGTTCGTTAGGAGGAAGGATATAGCTTAAGCTTTAAAAGGATATTTTAATCTCGTCGGGAGGAAGGAGATAACCTTATAAAAGGTACCTTCTTAACTCGTTAGGAGTACTTAACTAGCCTTATTAAAGGTAGCTTTCTTAGCTTATCGGGAGCTATTACCTAGCCTAAGCTTACTAAAAGGGATCTTAACTCGTTAAAAGTATTTAATAACCTAGCCTAAGTTCGAGAGGAGGTTATCTTAGCTCGTCGGGAGGAAGAAATAGCTTATATTCGAGAGAGGCGATTTTAACTTATCGGGAGTAACTACTTAGCCTAAGCTCGAGAGGAGGTTATCTTAGCTCGTCGGGAGGAAAAAATAACTTTATAAAAAAAGTTATCTTAACTTATTAGGAGTAGTTACCTAGCTTATACTTAAGAAAGGCGATCTTAACTCGTCGGGAGTAATTACTTAGCTTAAACTTGAGAGGAAGCTATTTTAGCTCGTCGGGAGGAAGAAATAGCCCTATAAAAGAGGTAATCCTAGCTCGTCGGGAGTAACTACCTAGCCTTATTAAAAGTACCTCCTTAACTTATTAAAAGTAACTACTTAACCTATACTTAAGAGAGGTAATCTTAACTCGTTAGGAGTAGCTACTTAGCCTAAGCTCGAAAGGAAGTTATCTTAGCTTATCGGAAGGAAGAAATAACCCTATAAAAAAAGCTATCCTAGCTTATCGGAAGTACTTAATTAACCTTACTAAAGGTATCTCTCTTAGCTTATTAAGAGTTACTACCTAGCCTAAGCTTAATAAAAGGGATCTTAACTTATTAGGACTAACCCCTTAGTATAAGCTTTAAAGGGATATTCTAGTCTCGTCGGAAGTAACTACCTAGCCGAAGCTTAATAAAAGGGATCTTAACTTATCGGGAGTAGTTATTAAGCCTAAGCTTTATAAACGGTTAACTTAGCTCGTTAAAAAGAAGAAATAACGTTACTAAAAGTACCTCTCCTAGGTTATCGGGAGGAAGGATATAGCCCGAGCTTTAAAAAGATATTTTAATCTCGTCGGGGGGAAGGAAGTAACCTTATAAAAGGTACCTTCTAGGCTTATCGGAAGTAACTACCTAACTAATACTCGAGAAAGGTAATCTTAACTTATCGGAAGTAAGTACTTAACCTAAGCTTTAAAGGGATATTTTAGTTTCGTCGGAAGAAAGGATATAACCTTACTAAAAATACCTCCCCTAGCTCGTCGGAAGTAACTACCTAGCCTAAGCTTAAAAAGAGGGATCTTAACTCGTTAGGAGTAGTTACTTAACTTAGGCTTAAAAGAAGGGATCTTAAATCGTCGGGAGTAAGTACTTAGCTTAAGCTTTAAAAGAACGTTCTAATCTCGTTAGGAGGAAGAAGATAGCCCTATTAAAGGTACTTCTCTTAAGTCGTCGGGAGGAAGGATATAACCTAAGCTTTAAAAGGATATTATAGTCTCGTCGGAAGTAGTTATTTAACTTAAACTTAAGAGGAGGGATCTTAACTTATTAGGAGGAAGGATATAGCCTAAGTTTTAAAGAAGGTTATTTAAGTTTATCGGAAGTACTTAATTAGCCCTACTAAAGGTACCTCTCCTAAGTCGTCGGGAGGAAGGATATAACTTAAGCTTTAAAGGGATATTTTAGTCTCGTTAAAAGGTAGGAGATAGCTATATAAAAAGTACCTCCTAAGCTCGTCGGGAGTAACTACTTAGCCTATACTTAAGAGAAACGATTTTAACTTATTAGGAGTAGTTACTTAGCCTAAGCTTTAAAGGGATATTCTAATCTCGTCGGGAGGAAGGATATAACCTTACTAAAGGTATTTTTCTTATCTCGTCGGGAGGAAGGACTTAGCCTAAGCTTTAAAGGGACGTTTTAATCTCGTCGGGAGGAAGGAGATAACCTTATAAAAGGTACCTCCTAGGCTCGTAAGGAGTAACTATTTAGCTTATACTCGAAAGAGGCGATTTTAACTCGTCGGGAGTAACTATTTAGCTTAAGTTCGAGAGGAGGCTATCTTAGCTTATCGGAAGGAAGAAATAGCTTTATAAAAAAGGTTATCCTAGCTCGTCGGAAGTACTTATATAACCTTATAAAAGATACCTCCTAGGCTTATCGGGAGTAACTACTTAACTTAAGTTAAATAGGAAGAATCGTAACTTATCGGGAGTAACTACCTAGCCTATACTCGAGAGAGGCGATCTTAACTTATCGGGAGTAGCTACTTAGCCTAAGTTCGAGAGGAGGTTATCTTAGCTTATCGGGAGGAAGAAATAGCCCTATAATAAAGGTTATCCTAGCTCGTCGGGAGGAAGGATATAGCCTAAGCTTTAAAGGGACGTTCTAATCTCGTCGGGAGGAAGGAGATAGCCCTATAAAAGGTACCTCCTAGGCTCGTCGGAAGTAACTACTTAGCCTATACTCGAGAGGAGGTTATCTTAGATTATCGGGAGGAAGAAATAACTTTACTAAAGGTACTTCCTTAACTTATCGGAAGTACTTAACTAGCCCTACTAAAGGTAGTTCTCTTAGCTCGTCGGGAGCTACTACCTAGCCTAAGCTTAATAAAAGGGATCTTAACTCGTCGGGAGTACTTAATAACTTAACTTAAGCTTAAGAGGAGGCTATCTTAGATTATTAAGAGGAAGAAATAACTTATACTCGAGAGAGGCGATCTTAACTCGTTAGGAGTAGCTACTTAGCTTAAGCTCGAAAGGAGGCTATCTTAGCTCGTCGGGAGGAAGAAATAGCCTTATAAAAAAGGCTATTTTAGCTCGTCGGAAGTAGTTACCTAGCCTATACTCGAGAGAGGTAATCTTAACTTATCGGGAGTAGCTACTTAGCCTAAGCTCGAGAGGAAGTTATCTTAGCTTATTAGGAGGAAGAAATAGTCTTATAAAAGAGGCTATCCTAGCTCGTCGGGAGGAAGGATATAGCCTAAGCTTTAAAGGGACGTTTTAGTCTCGTCGGGAGGAAGAAGATAACCCTATAAAAGGTACCTCCTAGGCTCGTCGGGAGTAACTACCTAGCCTATACTCGAGAAAGGCGATCTTAACTCGTCGGGAGTAACTACTTAGTCTAAGCTCGAGAGGAGGTTATCTTAAATCGTCGGGAGGAAGAAATAACCCTACTAAAGGTACCTTCTTAACTCGTCGGGAGTACTTAACTAGCCTTATTAAAAGTAGCTCTCTTAGCTCGTCGAGAGCTACTACCTAGCCTAAGCTTAATAAAAGGGATCTTAACTCGTCGGGAGTACTTAATAACCTAGCCTAAGCTTAAGAGGAAGCTATTTTAGCTTATCGGGAGGAAGAAATAATCCTACTAAAGGTAGCTTTCTTAACTCGTCGGGAGTAGTTACTTAGCTTAAGCTTAAGAGGAGGGATCTTAGCTCGTTAGGAGTACCTAATAACCTAGCTTAAACTTAAGAGGAGGCTATCTTAGGTCGTCGGAAGGAAGGATATAGCCTAAGCTCTAAAGGGACGTTTTAATCTCGTCGGGAGGAAGGAGATAGCCCTATAAAAGGTACCTTCCAGGCTCGTTAAGAGTAGTTACTAGGCCTAAGCTTTAGAAAAGGCTATCCTAGCTTATCGATAGGAAGGATATAACCTTACTAAAGGTACCTCCCCTAGCTCGTCGGGAGGAAGAAATAACCCTATAAAAGAGGTTATCCTAGCTCGTCGGGAGTAACTATTTAGCTTAAGCTTAATAGGAGGGATCTTAACTCGTTAGGAGGAAGGATATAACCTAAACTTTAAAGGTACGTTTTAATCTTATCGAAAGGAAGGATATAACCCTACTAAAGGTACTTTCTTAACTCGTCCGGAGGAAGGATATAGCCTAAGCTTAATAGGAGGGATCTTAACTCGTTAGGAGGAAGGGTATAACCTAAGCTCGAGAAGAGGTTATCTTAGCTTATTAGGAGGAAGAAATAGCCTTATAAAAAAGGTTATCCTAGCTCGTCGGGAGTACTTACCTAGCCTTACTAAAGGTACCTCTTTAACTCGTCGGGAGGAAGAATATAGCTTAAGCTTAATAGGAGGGATCTTAACTCGTTAGGAGGAAGGGTATAGCCTAAGCTCGAGAGAAGGTTATTTTAGCTTATCAGGAGGAAGAAATAGCCTTATAAAAAAGGCTATTTTAGTTCGTCGGGAGGAAGGATATAGCCCGACCTTTAGAGAAGGCTATTATAGCTTATCGGAAGTAACTACCTAACTTAAGTTTAATAGGAGGGATTATAACTCGTCGGGAGTATATAACTACCTAGCCCTACTAAAGGTACTTCCCTTAACTCGTCGGGAGTAACTACCTAGCTTATACCTAAGAGAGGTAATCTTAACTTATTAGGAGTAGTTACTTAGCCTAAGCTTTATAAAAGGCTATTTAAGCTTATCGGGAGGAAGAAATAGCTTATACCCGAGAAAGGTAATCTTAACTTATCGGGAGCGGCTACTTAGCTTAAGCTTAAGAGGAGGTTATCTTAGCTCGTCGGGAGGAAGAAATAACCTTACTAAAGGTACCTTTCCTAGGTCGTCGAGAGGAAGGATATAGCCTAAACTTTAAAAGGACGTTTTAGTCTCGTCGGGAGGAAGGAGATAGCCCTATAAAAGGTACCTCCTAGGCTTATCGGGAGTAACTACCTAGCCTATACTCGAGAAAGGCGATCTTAACTTATTAGGAGTAATAAGTTACGAAGTTACGCCCTAAGCTTTAAATTACTACTAAGGTAGAACTTACTAAACCCTATACGGGGTAAAGCTCCCTAAACCCCCTATAGGATAGATTTCCCTAAACCCCTAGCGGGGTAGAGTTTCCCGGACCCCTTATAGTATAAAATTTCCCGTATACCTTAACGGATAAAGTTAGCTAGACTTACCTAGGGATAAATATCCTATACTACTTTATAATAAAGGGAAAATAACTATAAAAATAAGTAATCTTAACTCGTCGGAAGCGGCTACTTAGCCTAAGCTCGAGAGGAGGCTATCTTAACTCGTCGGGAGGAAGAAATAACCTTACTAAAGGTACTTTTCCTAGGTTATCGGGAGGAAGGATATAACCTAAGCTTTAAAGGGATATTCTAATCTCGTCGGGAGGAAGAAATAACCTTACTAAAGGTACCTTTCTTAACTCGTCGGGAGTAATTACTTAGCTTAAGCTTTAAAAAAGGCTATCCTAGCTTATCGATAGGAAGGATATAGCCTTATTAAATGTACCTCTCTTAACTCGTTAGGAGGAAGGATATAGCTTAAGCTTAATAGGAGGGATCTTAACTTATCGGGAGGAAGGGTATAGCCTAAGCTCGAGAGGAGGTTATCTTAGCTTATCGGGAGAAAGAAATAACCCTATAAAAGAGGCTATCCTAGCTTATCGGGAGGAAAGATATAGCCCGACCTTTAAAGAAGGCTATTATAGCTCGTCGGGAGTAACTACCTAGCCTATACTTAATAGAAGGGATCGTAACTCGTTAGGAGTATATAACTACTTAGCCCTACTAAAAGTACCTCTCCTAGCTCGTCGGGAGTAACTACCTAGCCTAAGCTTAATAGAAGGGATTTTAACTCGTCGGGAGGAAGGGTATAGCCTAAGCTCGAGAAAAGGCTATCTTAGCTTATCGGGAGGAAGAAATAGCCTTATAAAAGAAGTTATCTTAACTCGTCGGGACTTACCTACTTAGTTTAAACTTTAAAATACCCTTATCGACTTATCGGGAATAATAACGTAGCCTAAGCTTAAGAAGGCTATCTCGGCTCGTTAGGAGTAGCTACTTAGTCCTAACGCTAAAGGCCGATCTTAACTTATCGGAGGGCTTAATTATCTAACGGACTTAAGCTTTATAGTAAAAGCTTTAGTAACTCCTTTAATATAGGCTTTAGTAGTATAATAATAAACCTTTAACGTTCTTCGAACCTAATAGTAGGGTAAAAGGTACCGAATAATACTTAAACGGGTATTAAACTAAAGTAACTACCTTACCTAATATAGCTATACCTTATTTAACTTACTACTATAAACGGTAATTTTATATATAGTATTAGTATTCGGTACCTATACTTAAAAAATAATTAAACGAATACCTTTAAATAAGTTAAAATAATATATATATAATATAGTAAGACCTATATAATAAAGTAAACGTAATATATATAAAAGACGTACTAACGTTACGATAAGGAATAAGTATACGAAGCCTTATCGCCCCTAAAATTTAAGGAACTTAAGGCCTAAGATATCGGTCGTTAGTTAAATGTAACGATTTAACGTATATTAATTATTTTTCTTAGCGTTAACGTTCCTGTAGCGGGAATCTTAAAAAGGGGTACGGGATATTATCCCGGAGGGGTCGGGGGAAGGAGATAACCTATTTTAGCGTACTTAGCGTACTTAGGACTTTACTTTTAGCCTACCCTTAGGTAGGGCGGGTTTCCCGGACCCCGACTAGATGTAAACTTCGAAAATTTATAATAACCTTATACCTTAGTATAGGTTAAAGTATAGGGGTAGTAACCCTACGAGCTTTAACTTTACTTACTTTTAACTTTTTACTTCTTAACGCTACTTAACCCTACGAGCTTTAACTTTACTTACCTTTAACTCTACGCTTCTTAACGTTACTTACGTTTAACCCTACGCTTCTTAACGTTACTTAACTTTACGAACTTTAACTTTACTTACCTTTAACCCTACCCTTCTTAACGCTACTTAACCCTACGAGCTTTAACTTTACTTACTTTTAACTCTACGCTTCTTAACGTTACTTAACCCTACGAGCTTTAACTTTACTTACCTTTAACTTTACGCTACTTAACGTTACTTAACCCTACGAGCTTTAACTTTACTTACCTTTAACTTTATACTACTTAACGTTACTTAACTCTACGGGCTTTAACTTTACTTACTTTTAACTCTACGCTTTTTAACGTTATTTACTTTTAACCCTACGCTTCTTAACGTTACTTAACCTTACGAGCTTTAACTTTACTTACCTTTAACTTTACGCTACTTAACGTTACTTAACCCTATAAGCTTTAACTTTACTTACCTTTAACTTTACACTACTTAATCTTACTTAACCCTACGAGCTTTAACTATATATATTTAAAATCCTACTATTTTTAACTTTATAGTAGTATAACTTCAGTTTTTTTAAGTCTTATCGTACTTAATACTCCCTATATACTTTATTTTAGTTACTTATAACCCCTATATTCTTAAACCTATAGTACTTAACTTTATTTAATTTTAGCTCTATAACTCTTAACTCTAGTAGCTTTAACTTTAGTTACTTTTAACTCTCCGGTATTTAGCTCTC